>CANXYC010348666.1:0-51727 GCA_948193065.1 Aleurites moluccanus | reverse complement strand
ATCATTGAGTATCAATAAGAAACTCTTCTTAAATTCTGCCTTCTCTCCTCCTTTTCTCTCTTATTCTAATTCTATTTCTCTAATTTCTGCCCTAATTTCTTTCACATTCTTCTTTCCCCTATTCTGGAACCCTAATTGCCGAGAGTCATAATTGTTAAGAATTCCTATCTTAACACTTTCTCCCATTGCATGGAGCTAGGAAAATTTTTTCCCATACCTTTTAGATTTAGTCACTCAAATCTTAACTAAAATTATTAGTATATGAAGTCTACGAACTATTTCCAATTCTTTCTGCATTTATGCATATTTTTTGCTAATAAAAAATAAAAAGAAAAAATCTTCTTATTCTATTAATAACTTGAATGTCCCACTAATTTATAATTAAATTTCGTAAGGGTCCATTTGAAATGATTGAGCATTTGAAATTTATCATCATATTTATTTTTTATAGTTTTACACATGAAACTCAAATCTAAATCCACAATAATTTCAAATCATCATCTATTCAAACAAACCTAAGATAATTTCAAGTAGGCAGGCCATTAAATGCAGAACCAATCAAAATAAATTCACCCCTCAAAATAGCGAATTATACATAGAATTGATGGCGTAAAGACAGTATATTCAAAATATAACTCAGAAAAGATTACGTACTCAGTGAACCCTTCATACACTGTTCCAAAAGATCCACTTCCCAATAGCTCACCCTTTTGCCATGAGTAAATATTTCTTCTGAATTTCCCATTTGGAGAAATACAATACATTGGCTCCATTACAGCGCCGACTGTATCATTTCCGTTGCTGCCACTATCATAATTTGATGGAGACGAGCTAGGTTCAGGATCAAATTCATTCTCTGCTACCCTCTCCCCATTCAATTGCGCTCTATCTTCATTTTCGTCACTATCCTCCTTCTCCTCCGCCTCGTTTTCTTCAATCGCTCTAGAGCTCACATTCCCAACTCGATTCAAAGAATCTGAATCTTCATCATCATCCTGAGGAGCAAAAGATTTCAATATATCCCAAGTTGAGCTCACATTATCAACAACAGGCGGCGGTAACATCACCGGTGGCGGCGCCAAAACCGACGGTCTTTCACCTTTAATCCCTCCACCACTACTACCACCGTTTCTAACAGTCCTCACGCTAATTCTGTGTCTTGCAAATCCAACTCCACTTCCAAATTGAGCTAAATTCGTACCATTCTTCAAATTAGAAAACTCATGTTCACGTTGACTAGAATCGCCGACACCATTGCCAGTTGGCTCTATACGAACCAGATTACCTTGATCACTAATTCTACCCCCATCTGAACCATTTTTCAACTTAGAACCCAAAATTTCCCGCTTAGAACCATTATTAGCTTTACTAAGCATAAGCTTAACTTCAAATTGAGCCGATGAGCCATCGTTCAAAGCAGAATTATGCGAACTCGAAGCACTATCGAATGAAGATCGGCGAGCTTTTTCAGCTTCCCAAACTGATTTCGGAATACCAAAATCTTCAGGACCAGAAAACCCTAAAGCCTGGCAAATAAGCTCAAATTCACCATCAATTCCTTTAATTCTAAAGCTAGTTTTAGAATCCATATCAAGAGACCGAGATCGAGGAGCCGTAGTCGATTCTTCCATTGAAAAAGAAGTATTAACTGGAGTAGAAGAAGAAGATGAAAACGACGCGTCGTAATCAATGTTTTTGACGGCGTTTCGACGTTCGAGTTTCGGTTTCATACGTTCCATAATGACACCGTTTTCTGATACTTTTTTATTCATCAACCAGTTTTTGTGTTTGTAGAAAACGAAGTTAAAAAGAGAGAAGACAGAGCGATTATTTGATGAATCGGCGCGATTTTGAAATAGAGGAGAAAAATATAAAAAATTAATTAATTAATTAAAATTCCACGCGGATATACTGTTAATGCAAACGGTGTTGAAGAATGAATAGAAGCAGTCAAAATTCAAAATATCTCTGCTTCTGATTATGTGATTAATAATCAAATTATTTGGTCTACTCAATGGATATTAAATAAATTAAAATTTTACTATTTTTCTAATCAGCCCTGTAAAGCAATAATACAGTTATAAAAAAATTATTTTAAATAAGTATAAATAAATTAATAATTTTTTTAATATATTTTTTAAAAAATATTCATTAAAAATAATTATTTTAAATAAATTATAATTAAAAAAATAATTATATTAGAAAAATATAAATAAATTAATATAAAAATAAATTAAATGAGAAAAAATTTATAATTATTTATTTATTGAAATATTTAAAATTATAATTTTAAAATTAATCTTTTATAATGAATAAATTATTATTATCTATATAGTTTTTTTTTAAAATGTTTCCCATCAACCCTTATTTTTATAAATGTTATAGATATAGATAAATATCTTTATTATATTCATTAATTCAATTATTTTAACCAAATATAAAATTCTCATGTATTTTATAAACGTTTTTAATTATTCAAAAAGTCGAAATTGAAAAGGGCTTTTGACCATTCAATTCAGGTCAAATTCGACGTTTCAAACCAATAATAGTTAAAAAGGCAAATTACAATGAAGCACCTAAATTTTTTATTTTAATAATAAATTAATTCTTATATTTTAAGAAATATATAATTAAATTTTTATAACTCTCTATTTTTTTTTTTTATCTATCGTTTAAAATTTTAAACACATATTAAAATACTTATTAATTAAAAGGTGGTTTGAATAGAAAGTTAAACGTTATAAATTTCGTTTTATGAGGAAGTTAATGTTAAAATTAAGAGTTTTGTAATTTTTGAAATGTTTGAATAAAAAAAAAGGAAACTACATTATTTTTAGTATTTAACGGAAATTTTAAAAGCTGAGGAGGGAAATTTTATAATTAATTCTCATTTTTAACAAAATTAGATTATTTTAACAAAACGCTATTTTTTACGTTTTTATCCAAACACCTCTTTAAATTCAAAATAATTTATTTAATCTTATATTTTTAATCTTATTTTAAATTAAGTTATTATATTATAATTAAATGTTATAAGGATAAAATAGGAAAAAATATATAAATATTATTTTGAAATTTTAAAATAATAATTAAAAATAAAAATTGTTAAATTTCTAAAATAAGAGATAAAAAAAAAAAGGATGGAGTATATTTTTATTTTATAAGATTATAAATTAAAAAAAAAAATAGATTATGCCCAAAATACCCCTACTAATACTTTGAGCTAATAAACATTGTAAATCTTCTTTTTCGCTTTCTCCTGCTGAAACAAAATATCAAACACATTGAGGCATAATAAACAAATAAGAAATCCAGATTGAAGCTTCATATCAATAACAAATAAGATGCTCACTAAATTGTAACCAACCACTAATTCACTAAGAAATCCATATTTCCAATCAATTCGAAAACCCAAATCAATAACTTCATCTCTCAACCAGAAAGCAAATGCAATATACAAACTAGTGTAACGCAAACCAGAAATCATACACAAACCATAAAATATATAGAAACCAAACGGTGGGATTTTATGAGGGAAATGACATCATCAACAGGGACAAAAGCCATTTAGAAAAAAAAAAAATCAATATGAATCAAATTATAGTAGTTGAAATATGGGAATCATTATCAGTTTTATCCCCATTACCATTAACCAAAAGCTCACAATACAAATACAAATATAAAAACTGGGTTTTTGGATTCAGTTTTATCACCGGAGCAATTAATTTCTTTTATAGCTTCAAACAATTTATTTCACCAACTTCTATCTATCAATCAAATCCCAAATCATCACACAATCACAACAACAACTCATTGAAATTGAATCTTCGCCACGGAGATACAAATAATATCATCACATATAAATTAAGAAGAGATATGGCGAATTTGTATGTGAAGGCGATGCCAACGGCGGATCTGAATCGAAATACCGAGTGGTTCATGTACCCAGGGGTTTAGACCACTTACATACTTATCTTGTTCTTCGAATGGCTCCTTGTTCAAACTTCCTTAGATTCCCGAGTTACCTATATTACAGAGAAGTTTTTTACATTTTCAATTTTATCAAAAATTGAGAGAATCGGAAAAGAAATGACTGGAGAAAAGATCGAATTTAGAGACGAAAAAAATATTTTAGTTTGACGAAGAAATCAAACAACGGGTATTTTAGTTTTTTTATAAATATTTTACGATAAAAATGTACATACGAAATAGTTTCACGAAATAAAATATAAAAATTATATTTTTTTATTTTAAAATAAATATTTAAAAATATAAAAATTATTTCGTTATTTCACCTTAAATTCAAAGATTAAATTATAATCGCTGTAACTTGAAACTTCAACTTGAATGGAGCTCAATCCAATACAACTAAAAGTCTTGTCATTTCTCATTTACATTAAATTATCATTGCAATAAAATAAATTATATTTTTTTCATTTTAAAATAAATATTATAATTATTTTTATGTCTCAATTTAATTATTTTATTTCATAATTCAAACTAAATTCTACCTTAACATTTTAATAATATTTTCATTAAAAAATTATGTTAAAAATAAAGATAATAATTAATAGATATGAAATATGAGAGAATTAAAAAAGTGAAATGAGATTAATTAATAAATAAAATATAAAGATTAAAATAAATAAAAAAAATTAATGTTTTTAAAATCGGACCGATTAAAGAACCGATAAAAATAAAGGATTAGAAATTTGATCAGAATTGAATCGATTAAACCGAAAAAAATTGGTATACATATATATCTATATATAATTTGACATTTATTATATATATGATGAAAATAAATATAATTTGATATTTATTATTTTTGATAAAAAAAATTTTTAAATTAAAAAAAAAAATTTAAACCGTTCGAATAGAAAAAATCAATATGATTCGATTGATTCAACGGTAAACCGATCGGTTCATAAATTTTTTAATCAATTTTTAAGGGACTAATTTCTGAAACCAATCATTAGTTCAATTCTTAATTTTTCTGATTCAACCAATTAATCCGATCAAATTTAACAACCATGAAAAAAATTATTAATAATCTTACATTTTCTAATTAAGATATTTATTATAGAATGATGGATGTATCTCCTTACAAATTAGTGCTACACATTTTTCAATAAAATTAATAATTTTTCTGCTTTTTTATACATATTATTTTGGAGAGGAAAAAAAAATTATAAATCATTAGAGAAAAAAAAATTTATAAGTCATTTTCAAATTTTAAAATTATATTTATTATTTTCTTTTAATTTTATTTATAATTAAAAATCAAATTTATATTTTCAATCAGTTTTATAATTAATAAAGTCATATAACAAATAGACTTATATTAATCATTTTATATTAAAATTAAGATATAATAATTAATTTATTAATTTTTGAACTTTTTTTAAAATTACTTATATAAAATAATGGAGTAAGTAATAATTATTAATATTTAGATCATTTGATAATTTAAGAAAGTGATAAATATAATAAAAATTAAAATAATATTAATTTGAATGTGGCCTGCAAAGTTAGTTAATCATTTAATATATTTAAGTTTTATTTTTAATTTTATTGTGTGTTATATCTTTTATTTTATATTATTTTTTATAAGCCACATTACTTATATAAAAATTAAATATTAAAATATATTAAAAAAAAAATATGACACATATAAAACAGAAAATCAAACACTAACGAGATATAAAATTGGTAATATATGATGGTGTATTAAGTGGAGCAACTAGCATATTCCAATTTCCAAGTATTAATTTGATGAATCAATAGTATATTCCTTCGATAATAATAATAATAATAATATAAAAATAAAATTTTATTGAAAAATCTGAAAGTTTAATTAATAACTATTTTAATAAAATAAATTAATTATTAAATTAATAAATAATAATTTAATTACAATATTTAAACTAACAAATTAATTAAATAATTAAATTATAAATAATAATTTTAAATTAATTAATTTAACTAAATAAATAAATAATTATAAAATTAATAATTAACAATCTATAATAAAATTAATTCAATGATTTATAAAATTTTAAAACTTAAATAAAACTGAAAATATAGTTTTATTTACTTTAAAATAAAATAAAATAATATAAATTTAAAAATATTTTTATATTCATTAAATATTCTTAAACTTATTATTATTTCTCAATAAAATATGATTTTAAAATAATTTAAAATTTTGGGTGTTACATAATATATATATAAAAAAAAAAGTTACGAAAACTAAATAAATTGTGTACAAGAAACCACACATTACAAAGATAAAACCTAAAAAGATTTGAACATATAAAACTAACTGTATACTATAAACAGGGTATGTGCATTAATATTTTTAACTATTATCTATTTGCATGTTGGAAAAATAAACTTAATTAATATCTTTAGTGTTGCATATTATAAAAATTTTAAAAATTAAAATATTTTAATAGCATATTAAAGCTTAAAGCACATTTTCCTTTTTATGTCAAAAAGAAAAAAGCTTAAAGCATATTTTTATTAATGGTAAGAGGTAACATATCAATGGATACCATTATATAACAATGGTATATTCCATATCAATAAACTCAATATCAATCAATCAATTCATTGATCCGACAACTCTCTTTGATTATGTTAGGAGATAGCGAAAATATACACCCCGCGACGAATCCTCAAAGATTTTCAAATTTATCTATCAACTTCTTAGTTTCTGTAGAGTTGGATTTCTCCCCTCCATGAAAAAGATTTGGAGAGGTGGATGACATAGTGCGGTCAGTTTAATTGACAGTCTGTGGTGGAATTGTGGCTTTTGATGCTTTCTCATTATTCGTCAGATCAATAACAGGATTTGGTGAAAAATTAAAAAATTAATATTGAATGGATCTAAAAAAATTTTATGTGTAAAAAATTTGATTTGGATGAATTAATTTTTTTTTCTTTTTTTTTTTTATAAAAAATTGAATAGATGAATCGGATGAATTTTTTTTTAACTGAATTGATCCAAATTTGAACCATTATAAATCTCCTACCTTAATAATAACCTAAATTTTTATCCTTAAAAATTATGCTTTACTAAAAAAAAAAAGTTAAAAACACATTTTAACATAATTTATTCGTAAATATGTATATACTATGAATAATAAAATTAAATTATTTTTTTTAATAACTCAACTCAAATTAATTATTTTCATTCTAAATGATTTGAGTGATATTTTATGATAATTATAATTTATCTTAAATTTATTTTTTCTGATACTAAAAAAAGAAAAAACTAAAATTTTCAGTTAATATCAAAATATTTTTGAAATATAGGCATTTATACTTAAAAATGTACATTCATAAATGACAATTCAAGCCATACCATTTTTAAAAAGAAAAGCCTAATTAAATATATAAAGCAATTTAAATACAAATTAAAATTATTTATGCTTTATTTAGTTTAATTCATTGGTTAAAAAAAGGAAATATTACATAAATATATTTTTTTATTTTGATTTTTTATTTTTTAGTATATGTCTGATATATGTATAGTATATTTTTGGTATATATTGTATTTTAAAAAAAATATTTTTAGATATATAATATTTTTAAAAAAATATTTTTAGGTATGTAATTTTTTTTTTTTTTTCTAATAGTAGAAATAAAATATTTTTTATTTTTTCTGATATTTTTGAAAAAATTTCTAAAAAAAAGCCTATGGGCCCGTAACCCGACCCATAGATCGACTCATAACGACCCGATTAGAACGGTTATGCCTTTTCATGGCGGTTGTACATAAAAACCAAAACAAAAACGAAATTAAAAAAATAAAATATAAACTGTTTTATATTTTTCTTGTTTTAAAAAAAATATTTTCTCACAACAAACACACAATACACTTCCTCTCTAATCCCCTTCTCCTTCTCTTCTTCATCTTCTTCTTCGCTGCCCAATCACAGAGCCTCCCTCTCCCTCTCTCTCTCTCTCTATCTAAAACGCTTATTTTTCAGTTCACACGCAGAGTCCTCTCTCTCTCTCTCTAGAAACTGTTATTTTAAGTTTTACTTCTCTCTCTCTCTACTACTATTGTTTGTTCTCCGGGCTTATTGATTCGGTGGCGTTTGATAACACAAGGGCCTTAATAGCGGTACAAATTGATGATCTCTTTTAGCTAATATTTTTTTTTAATCTAATCCAACGGTTGAGGATTGGTTAACTCCAAATTATTTCGTCTTTCTCTCTTCTTCTTCTTCATAGGAGGAGTTATGTTTTGTGTGTAACTTTTTAGGGTTTGGTTTTCTGGTTCGGTTTTACAATTATTGGTATGGGATTTTCAAAATTTGCATTGTTTTGCTTGTCTTTGTTCATGGGGTAGTTTTGTCATTTCATGGTGGGTATAGAGGTGAGGTCCTTGTTAGCATAAGAAGCCCAACCAGAACTTCTTAGTTGTTTGGGAGTTCAATATTAGTTCCATTGAATTCATTGATTAATTTGATTTATTGTTGAAGTAGAATTTGACTCAAAAGTGTTTGGTGAATTGAAGTATATAGTGTACAGAGAAAGAAACATATATAATTCTAATTGCAGTGTATAGTGCAGTTCTGAAGGATTGGGGTTTGGAAATTTTGGTGGATGAAAATATTAAAGTGAAAATAAAAGTAAAATTAATGTGAGATTGGACATATATTGGTGTTAGGAAATTTTGGTTCTACACAAGTAGCGATTGGATACCTTTAGTTGAGACTGATTGTGAGTGGAGGATTTTTGTCAAGGAAAGTGAATTTTGGTGAGATTCAGTTGGCTTTGTGACCTTTATTGTGGGTGAATTGAGAAGCTTAACACAGAAGACAAATTAGGTTTCTTTTGTTTATTTCATATATGATCATGTTTGGTTATTGTTATGGATAGAAGTGAGCCTGCGTTAGTGCCAGAATGGTTGAAAAGCAGTGGAAGTGCCCCAACTGGAGGCAACGCCAATCATCTATCTGCATTAGCTTCACTGCACTTTGGTAATCATCGTTTACTTGAGATTTGTAATGTTTGTTTCTCATGTTTGATTGCATAGAAAGTGTAGGACTAGGAATGAAGAATGGAAGTCTGAAACTCTTTCTTTTATATGCTATAATAATCACATTTGTATATGTTTGAATTTCAGGGATGGTGTGTGAAGTTATTATTAATACAATGTATTTAAAAAAGCTTATGTAGGTGTCATATTGGAGGAATAGATGCAATGGCCACTGGTGCTAGTGATCTTTTGGGAAATGTGGGGTTGGATTTCTTGTGCAATTTCATTAATTGCATAAATCCCTCCTTATTGCATGCTAATTATAGTTGTCTGTTTATTGGTCTCAGGTTTTAGTTGAAGTAATCTCTCCATAGAGGTGCTTTCCAAAAGCATTAATTAATATTCAAAACATTGACTTAGGTCTTATTGGGGAATGAGGTCTTCTTTCCCTTTGAATTCTTTTGTCTGTTATTTTACTGTTTTTGCCTTCAAACACTAAAAAAAAAATGTTCCCATTATTTATTTTTCCATTCCATGTAATACATATCCTAAGCAACCAACTAAAACAGTGCATGATTTAGGTTTAGATAAGTATGCTTACCATGTCCTGTTTGTTGTGTAGATGATCCCGTATCAAAGCATGTGCGGCAACTAAAGCAGTGCATGATTTAGGTTTAGATAAGTATACTTACCATGTCCTGTTTGTTGTGTAGATGATCCCGTATCAAAGCATGTGCGGAACAAGTCATCTCTAAGTGGTATTGATCGAGATACGCATCGTCCATCGGTATTGGAAAGAACCACGTCTGCCTATTTCTGCCGGAGTTCTAGTAGCAATGGTTCTGCTCACATGCAATCTCCCAATAGTTTTGGTAGAAGTCAACACGATAGGTATTGGGAGGATGTAAGTGATTACCATGATAGGGAAAAGTTGGTCTTAGGTGACCATAGGCACTATGAGCATTCTGATCCTCTTGCTAACATTTTACCAAGTAAGTCTGACAAAGATAAGTTACGCGCCTCACAGTCTATGATTATTGGGAAACAAGATGACACTTGGTCCAAGAAAGTATCTGGTGACTTTAATAACCCCAACAAAACTAAACACATCAATAGCAGTGGTAATGGGAATGGCATGCTTGCTAGGGTTGGTGTCGGTACTGTGCATGATAATGCATTTGAACAGGACTTCCCCTCACTAGGAGTTGAAGAAAGTCAAGGTGGTATAGGAAGGATATCTTCTCCTGGCTTAAGCGCAGCTATTCAAACTGGAACATCACCTGTGGTTGGTAGTGATAGCTGGAAGTCGGCTCTAGTAGAGGTGCCAGCTGTCCCTGCAACCTCAGCTTCTATGGTGCCAAACATTACTACGGGACTCAACATGGCTGAGGCATTAGCACAGGGCACTCCCCGTGCTTGTACACCTCCTCAGGTAACTTCAATGTTCTCGAGTTTATAGGAGTTTGTTAAGATGAATTTCAATGTCAATGGTTTGATATCTCTGTTTATTTGCAATTGTAGTCAACTGCTGGCATACAAAGGTTTGAAGAGCTAGCTATTAGGCAATCAAAATTGATTCCCATGACTTCCTCCATACCTAAAACCCTGGTAAGAGTTCTTCCTGGTAACAACGTAAATATAAGCATTAAAGACAACCAACAAAGAGTTGTACCTAATGTTAGTAATTGTTGGACATCAGTGGATGATTTATATTTGTCAGCTTTAAATGATTTTCTGTAGTAGTTTGGATTATGTATGAAAGAAAAACAATTAGTTTTGGAATCATTCTGTTGCATGATATCTGTTTGGTTGTTTCTGTTCTAGTTATTTATCGGACTAAATGGCTTATACGAGTTACAGTGAAATGGTTTATGACATTATATTAATGAGCTTGAAAATGTGAGCTTATCATTGAGTTTTTGCATATACGATGCATTCATCAACTTGTATGGGTTTAAGCTTGTGAAAGCCAAGAGGTCACTTTGTTAGTGATTCATGACCATATTATACATTTTTCCAAGTGCAAAAATGCTGATGTAACAATTGATTAAAATGTTTTTGATGTTCATGTTGATATGCTTTTCTTAAAAGACTTGAATATGATCCTCAATTCATCTGTTTTCATGTGATACATGATGAGAACACCATGACTGACCAGGTTTCCTAATTATTGTTACTGACACTGAATTACTTGAGACGGTAATGCTTAGCAGTTGCATTTGTTAGTTAATAGTTCACATAAAGGTGTATATTTCATTGAGTTCATATAACTTGCAATAAGCATAGGCGTCATTTGTCCTGTGCTAGAAAGTTATGTATCATGACTGGAAATCATGATATGTATGACACTTCTGCCTAATGACAAATGATTTGTGTCAAATTTAACATAGTTGATATACCACTATTGTGTATTGTTTGTTTTGAACTTATCACCCTTCTTTACTTGATGATTGGTAATGTACAGGAATATTGTCTTATGCCTTCTCTCAAACTACTCATTAAGAAGAACTATTTTTATTGTGTGTTCTTATGTTGCTCATAAATCCAACTTGAAGGTTGGTAAATGTTATAGCTTATAAGTGCAACACAAGAATCTGGGTGTAAATCTGTTTGTATGAGATGTCTCAAGCTCATTGTGGGTGTGCATGTGTGAGTTACATATCTACTATAAATGCCTCTCTGTCTGACCTCGAGTTAGTCCCCACCAATTTCTTTCTAAGTTGATTTGAATTTAAATTCTATATGTTTTCTTATGTCTTCCTCTTTGAAGATTTATTTTAGTATTTAATCTTGTTTCCATTTAATTGATAACTGATAATGGTTTTCAATGTCCAACCAATGTGAAAATATTAATTTCCTTCATTATTTCTTCATCTCCTTCCACTACCTCTTATAAGGAAAAAAAAAGTAATAATAATACCAAGTTGTTCTGCAGCATCTGGTTGAAATAATTATGAGCGGCATTCTTCTAGAGCTCAAAATATTGTTCTTAAATTGGTCCTTTGATCTGTCAAATTAGCTTAGAGTAACATGTTTCAAAATTGGTCTTTTGATCAGTCAAATTAGCTTAGAGTAAAATAATATCAACAGACACTTATTATGATTGTGATGGAAGGCCATCAATAGGTTCATGACTAATTCTCGAGATTTTAAAATTGGGTATGCATTTCTAAGGTTATGTACTTGATCAATCCTGGAAATTACATTAGTTATTATCATGTCTTGCACAACGTTTTTATTTCTTCCTGAATGCAATCTGAGAATTACTCAATAAACATAACCTTTTTACGTCTTTCTCTGGACTTCTACTATTAAAGAACAGCTCTTGTTCCCTTATCAATTTAAACCTTTGTCCCTTTGTACTCTCTCATGCCTTTTGTGGTTTAATCATCTATTATCTGTTTTAGGAGAGTTTTTTTTTTTGTCCTGAACTGGGTGAGGGGTTTGCCATGTTCAATTATTTAGATATTTTATAGGTTTTTTCTGCGTGTTGCTTTTAGATTTCGTTGTGCATATATGCGTTTGTGTATATTTCTTTCTACTGTGTTATTGGATCTCTTAGAGAATCAATAATTCTAGTATGCTCGTTTGTTTGTGTTATGAGCATGTGGTGTGTGTTTGTATCATGTGTTACACTTGTGATGTAAATTTTGTTGTTGAATGATAATGAGTGAAGGATGGATTAGTTTGAGTGTGAATTGGAAGAGCACAGCTTTCAAATGTTGCAATCAGATGCACTTATATATTCTATATTAATATTAGGCTAACAACTTGTGTGCTGTTATGGATTGGTACTTGTTGTTAAGTTAGTTTGGGATTGATTTTTTTTTTCAGAAATGGACTAAAATGGTGGTAGCTAGCTAATTTTCAGCTTGATTGTTATTGGTCATAGGAAGACTTGTTAGATAATGCCTTGAATGTGTGTCCACGTGCGCGTGTATATGTATATATATTTATTTATGAGTTACCAAGTATAGCAAGTCATCATGCTGGGTCATATGTCCACTAGGAATGTCCAGAAATAAGAAGCTTCTTTTCGACTTCAGGATTTGAACTTCACTTTCCAACTTAATTGACAAATCTTATTGGCAAAGATGTTTCTTATATATATATATATAGTCAGAGGTGTTTTCAGGATCATCTTAAGATTATGTGCACAAAATGTTCTAGATGTCTTGAATTGCACACATCTGCACTTCTTAATATTTAACGGGAAAGGCCCTTGCTCTAATGTGTCTTGAGGTACATCCATGCAAATAAGTAATCTTATCTCCTTTATAGGTGGTCAGTCCTTCAGAGAAAATGAAACCAAAGATAGGGTTACAGCAACATTCTGGCTACTTAGCCAACCATATTCGTGGTGCTGCAAGATCTGATGGTTCAAAAATATCTAATGAGTGCCGGCTTCAGGTCCTTAAACCATCACGTGAACTCAATGGCATCTATTCAGCTGTGAAAGATATCTCGAGTCCTACAAATGGAAGCAAGGCAGTGAATGGCCCACTTGTAACGGCTGCTGGATCCATTCCCTTGAGGAGCTCAGGCAACAGCCCAAATCACGCCATTGCTGACCGCCATCCTTCTGTTTTCCAGCGGCCAACCGTGGAGAAGAGACCAACATTGCAAGTCCAGAGCAGGAATGATTTTTTTAACCATCTAAAGAAGAAATCCTCTGCAAATGCTACATCTGGGGTTTCAGATCCCAGTCTTGTTCCACTGTCATCCATTTCAGATAAGTCTGTTGATTCGGTCACAGAAGTTATTGCTGCTTCAGTTCCTGAGCACGGTGGAGATTCCTGTTCATCTGTCACTGACAGTGACGGTAGAGGTAAGATAGTCCATGATGGAGATTCTTACTGCAGTCCTCATCAATTTGATAACAGAGAGAAGGATTTGAATACTGATGCGACTCCTAACCCAGATGAGGAAGAGGCTGCTTTCTTACGTTCACTTGGTTGGGATGAAAATGCTGGAGAAGATGGCCTTACAGAGGAGGAGATCAGAGCTTTCTACGAGGAGGTATCCATTATTTTAGAATCTGACTAGCAATTTCTTTAGTTATTTTTCAATGCATCATGGTAAATAGAATTGGTATCTACTTGAAAATATTAATGTGTAATTTACCA
Source organism: Aleurites moluccanus (assembly GCA_948193065.1). Classification (NCBI taxonomy): domain Eukaryota; kingdom Viridiplantae; phylum Streptophyta; class Magnoliopsida; order Malpighiales; family Euphorbiaceae; genus Aleurites; species Aleurites moluccanus. The sequence goes on along the minus strand of CANXYC010348666.1, from coordinate 37,606 downwards.
TGTGCAGTACATGAAAAAAAGGCCTTCATCAGAACTTCTCAATGGAATGCGACCAGCAACGACACTTGACTCTTACAATAGTAGTTGCACTGTTGCTTCATCTGGCACTAAGCTCATCTGACTTGGTGTAGGATTCTTGACTCACCAGATGTCTCAACTGACTTGGAAGTTTGAATTAATTGTTGGATGTGATTTCTTTGTTCTTGTTGTTTCTTGGTTGATATCGAGATGAAATGGAAGTTAAGGGAATGGAATGAACAGTGTCTTATCTTCTTGGAAGTGAATTGGAATGAACTCTGACTGGTTCACTCTGAAGATAAATGATATGGTCAGCCTGCTTTTTTCTTTAGCTTAGGATTTTCTAAGGTGTAAAGGTTGAGAAGAGAAGTTTAGGCATATATATATATATATTTTTTAATTTTCTACTGGAACTGTTGGAAGTCATTAGATACCGATTCTTATGGGTTCCGTCGTTCCCATCGGCTCTCCATTAATGTTTAGGTCAATGTAGGATGCTGCTGGGGAAATAAATAGGGTATAAGAAATTTGGGTTTTCTCTATAAGAAGGTTTCAACAATAGATCTCATTTGTCAGATGAAAAAAAAAAGGAAGAAAGAAATTAGTTATTGGTTTTTTCTCTGCTGTTTCTTCTTTTTTATCTTGGGTTTATATAGATTGCATGTTTATATTTGGAATAAGATGCATATTCTTTTACAGAAATTAAGGCAATTACTACAAGATAAATGTACTTTGCTTGCTCTGTGGACTGTCTATAAACTGTTTACATGGTAGATGAAGTCATGCAGATACCAAGTTCGTGAATTAGGAGTTCTGTTCATCCCATCCATGAACATGTCTAATTTAGCCACTGAATTTTCTAACTGCATTGAAGATGATCCACTTTTAAGATTTAACCAAATGAGAAGATCGATTGATATAAGCAAATATGTGACACAAAAAAACTGGAAATGACTATCTTATTAGCATCTGTTTTCTCTGTCTTAAGAGTTTCTCCTCTGGAAACTTTCAGTTCACCTTTTAATATTGGTCTACCTCCAAACTCCAAACTGCTTATAGCTGCTTAATGGTTACCTTTTTATAGGGTAGGTTTGAAGGGATAGATTTCATTTCCATGCCGCCTTTGGTTTCTTCCAAGCAATGGAATTGTAGCCAACGGTGGCTTGCTCGGTGGGAAAACAAATCTAAAAGACTAAAACAAACTTTAAATATTCCTGTTATTTCATTCATAAAAAAAAAAAAAAAAAATCTGCCATTTTTTTATGGTTAAAAGTTTTACATTATTTTCTTTTATTTATTTATTTTTTCTGGTGAAGAAAACTAATGGTAATTGAAAAAAATGCCACCAAATTTCAGGGTAAAAGATTTACTTGGCCATGGTTTTTCAAAGTGGGGTTTGTCTTATATGAAGTTCATTTAGATTAAAGATTTTATTTATTTAGAAATAATAATAATAATAATAATAATAATAATAATAATAATAATCCCATGTGCAATCAAATTAAAAGTGCCCATCATAGGGGAGCTTTACTATATGAATCAGAACTAAATAAACCAATGAGGGGTCAACTCTTTGGATTTTATTTATTTATTTACTTAAATAGTCACCACCTCAAGAATGAGATTGGTTATGATCACCTTAATTAATTTTAATATTCTAAATTCAATAAATTATAAAGCATCTACAGGTCTAAGATGCATGTTAATTGAGAAAAAAGGAAAAAAGAAATTGAAAATTTACAAGTGATTTATATAAATATAAAATCTCAAATCTTAACAATAATAATTTTTTAAATGTTATATAAAAGAAAATCATGAATTATAGTTTGTATAAAAGAATGTTATTGATAGTTTAAATTTTTGGGAATAATATAATAACGTGTTATATGGTTTTAGCATTTTATTATTAAGAGTTTGTCAATTTTTTTTTAAATAAAATGAGTTTTGTGATATTTATGTGTGGTTTTTCTTTTTTATAAAAAAAAGTCTTTCATTTATAAAAAAATATATATATATTTTTAAAAAAATAATTAAAAAAATAATTAAAATAAATATAAAATGAGTTTTATCTTAAAGATCATTGAATAAAATTATTATAACAATAATATTCAGTTCAATAATTATAATTGATATATCCATAGAAAAATTGATTTCAAATTGTTTGATAAGTTTAATTTATTGAAAAACAGACGAAATTTTTTTTTTCGTATTGAAGAAACATACAAACATCCATGAAAAAAAATAATTCAATTTTCATAAATATAAGATATACAAATAAAAAAATATAAACATAAATAAAGAAAACTACTTATAACATCAAAATATTATTTAAAACAATAACATGTAATTCAAAACAAAATTAATATTACACTATTTTTAAATAATCGACATAAAAAAAGATGATAATGATAAAAAAAAAAGATAAACGATAATAGAGTAAAAAAAAAAAAGATGATAATTAAAATAAAAGACTATATTACGAATGGCTTAAGTGATATAAAAACTCTAATATTAACACGACCTACTCACACTATTATAATACTAATATTTTTTATTTTTAAACAATCAAGATATCTAATATAATGACTTCAATTTGATGTTTCCTTTAGGTTCTTAAATGTAATGCCATAAAAAAAAAATATATATTACTTGGGAGATAATAAAATAGTTGATGCTTCTTCAGAAAAAAGTGATCATTAAATTACATGTAGGAAATTTTTATTTTTATATTTTTTTTCTCAACAAGAAAGCTTTAATCAATTAATGTGCATGATGCAAGATCCTCACTTTCCTTATATTATATTGCTAATTTGCAAATGGACTCTTTGCTTCTTTGTTTTCAAAGTTAAACTTGCTTTAATTAGTAGTCTATTACAGCTAACTGTGCCAATTATGTAAATTACATATAGAAAATATTTTAATTATAATTTTAAATTTTTAATGATTAAATTTTAAAATATTATTTTTAGTATTAAATTTATCAAATATTTCAATTAGTTATTAACCACTTAAATGTTAAACAGTAATTTCTAATCACTCATTTAAATGTATATTAAATTATCACTTAATTAAAAATTAATTACTATTAAAACAAATAAAATAAAAAATTAGTTAAAATGTTTTTTTTTTAAGATTTAACTTATGCACAAAAACGCAACATTGACTTTGTTTTAATTTAGAAAAGGAGTTAATTAACATGGGATTATTAGAATCTATATAAGTTTTGAACATGGCTATGAAGATGATGTCAGAACTAATTTATTTTATTTAATTATCCTAAGTTTTTATTTATTTATTAAATCACCAAATTAAATCTGGGTTTGACTTGGTGGCCCTTAACCTGTTATCCACCTCTAAGAAAGCCTTACATGGTGAAATGACAACATTGTTTCATCAGCAAGTCCCAATTATTTGTCACCACCACTTTTTTGTTAAATCACCAAATTGAATTTGGGTTTTGATTTTGGGATTTGATTGGCATAATTTTTTTCTACTTAATAAACTAATCCCCATAGGGAAGATTAGTCTAGTTAATACCTACTTAATGAACTAATTTTGTTTCCTTTTCAACACAAACTAAAAGGGCAAAAACAAAAGGTTTCAGTTTCTGGGAGTGGAGTTATCTTTTCAATAAAGAGGAGACCCTTTAACCAAAGTTTTTTTAAAACAACTTGTTAATTGTAATTAATTGAAGTTAATTAATTACGTACCCAAATAAAGTCAAAAGCTCAGATGCGTCTTAGTTTGTCTAATTATATTTCTTTGAGAAGAGGGAATAGGGAATTGACTTTGGTGCCTTGAAAGCAGCATTTAGACAGGAAAAAAGAGAGAGAGAGAGAGAGAGAGCAGAAGAAGAAGAGGAGAGAGAAGAAATCAAGAAAATGGATATTGATCTTTCTTTGAAAATAGATAATACTGAAAATAAAGAAAAAGAAAAGGAACAAGAACAAGAATCAAAGAAAGCAAAAGAAGTTCAAGAAATGCAAGAAAATGGTCAAGAAGAGAAGCGAGATTTTCAAGAAACAAATGATAATGAATCACTAGAAACAAATGATAATGAAGCAACAACAATAGGTACCGGAGGTGAAGTAGTTGATGATTCTTCTGTAGAATTATCTTTGCAAGAAAACACCAAAATAGAAGAGGTATAGTTATTTAAAACTCTATTGTTTCTTTTAGTCTCGCCATTATTATTAAAAAAAAAAATGATATAACGTATTAAAATATGTATGAAATAAAAAATGTGATATTAAATGAAATAAAAAATTTAAATTGAATTATATATATACATTCGTGAAAATAAACCTAATTTTTTTTCATATAATTCATAGAGATAATACATCTATATAATTCATGAAGTTATTGCAATTTCTTTTCTTATTAATTCGATTTTAGCATAAAGATATAATTTTGGAGACAACTATAATTATGATAAATATATTAGTAAAAGCTAATTAGGCTTTATCAATGTGTCAGTTATCTGCTCTACAAATGGAGATGAATAGAATGAAAAAAGAAAATCAAGTCTTGAGGGAAGTGGTAGAACAAACCATGAAAGATTACCATGATCTTCAAATGAAATTCGTAATTATTCAGCAAAATATTCAGAAGGTAATTAATTAACTTAAATTTCTTAAAAATTTATATCTTTTTCTTTTCAAAATAAAAGACTAATTAGTATTTTTAGTTCTTTAATTAATTTTATTTAATTATCCAGATATTTATTTATATCTCTTACATGAATTTATTTGTACTTTATTTATGTAGGATCCACGTATCTTTCTTCCACCTAATGCTAATGATAAAGCTCTTCATCAAGAAACGAAGGCAGTTCCATTTTTGGATGCTTATAGTCATAGATTACATTTACCATATCTATCAAATGATGATAGAATTATTGGAGAAAGAGAATTAGGGCTTTCATTGAAGCTACAAACTGACTCAGATCAACAAGAAAAGGATGAAGATTATAAAGAAGATCATAATAATAAAGAAGAAAATGGAAATTATGCTTTGATGCATAATAATAAGCTTCAAAGAACTGATCACTTGCCTGGAATCACAGGTCATGGTGCTTCTCTACCCAAGACAAAAGCTAGAGTTTCAGTCCGAGCTAGATGCCAAGCAGCAACAGTAAGTTCAAGTTGATTATACAAGTTAATTAAAATTCCATCTTTTTTCTTCCTTTTTTTTTTTAATTAAATTTCGATTGAAATTCAAATTCACAATCTAATAGTCTGGAGACAAATCAATTACAATTCCATTTTAATTAGTACTAATTATCAGACTTCCATATATAAATTTAATACAAACATTAATAATTTTAGTGTCAGCCATGAAGCACAAGTAGGTATTACTGTTGTACTTTTTGTGGTATAAAAATTCCTTGTGGATTTACAAAAGAAAAATAATTTTAGCTTAAATTTCTATATTGTAGATGAATGATGGCTGCCAATGGAGAAAATATGGGCAGAAAATTGCCAAAGGCAATCCTTGCCCTCGAGCCTATTATCGATGCACAGTAGCTCCAGGATGCCCTGGGAGAAAACAAGTTGATTAGTCTATACTAATAAATTCTATATTTTGATATAATCACAGTTCAAATTTTCATTTTGAGTACTAATTACACATTCTTTTGCATTAATTAATCTTTCTTTTGATATATTTGTTAATTAATTATAGGTGCAAAGATGTCTGGATGATATGTCAATCCTTATAACAACATACGAAGGAACACATAATCACCCACTTCCTGTCGGAGCAACAGCAATGGCATCAACTGCCTCAGCAGCTGCTTCCTTTATGTTATTAGATTCTAATAACCCATTATCTGATAGCATTTCTAATTACACTCAATCATCTATTCCATTTCGGACTACCTCTAATACACTTAAGGATCCTTCTAAAGGGGTTGTTCTTGATCTTACTAACAATAATACTGTTCATGATCCTTCTCCTCCTCCACCACAATTCCCATCATCATCATCACCACATTCTTTAGCTCCACAGCCACTGATGTTCTGGATGCAAAACAACAAGTCAACAGAATAAAGGTGATAATAGTACTAGTGCTACTATCATTTTATTACTAGCCGTAGAGTGGATGATGAAAGGAGAATATTATGGAAAAGCAAAGAAGACAAATCATCAACAGTAGCTGAAAATGTAAGTGCAATTGCATCTTATCCAAAATTTAGGGTTGCTGTTGCGGCTGCTATAACATCTCTCATCAATAAAGAAGAGGGTACTACTAATCCTAATCCTATGGGGCAAACTTTGGTTCCTAATAATACTAAGGAGCTGCTGGGGGAGAGTGGTAGCTCTAGTAGTAACAAGAATTGGGTTCTTGAATCTCTTTCTTCAAGTAGTCAGCCATTAATTAGAAATTCACCTTGAAAAAGAAAATAATTAAAGAAGACTAATTATTGGAAGATATATACCCAGATTATAAATGTAATATATATCCAATAAATTCATATTGGATTAATTAGTTTTCTTTTTTTTTTTTCCTGTCAAGCTTTTCTTTACTCTTTTTTTTTTTTTTAATTTTCTGTAAGTTCTTGAATTTAATATGTTCAAGAAATTAAACAAGCTAGAATATACTTTTCTGTGCATGTTCTTCTTCTTGGAGTGTCTGACTCTTTCATATATTCATATATATACTCTTATGCATGAATTATCATAAACTTAAGCTTAAATTATTATTATGTTATTTTATTTTTTGTTAATTATGTTAGATTGGAGTTTGAATTACAATTTCACAGTCATGATTTTAATACCATTTAGCCAAATTAAATGATTAAAAGTAAATTTGTCTTATTGAATGCTAATAATAGTGATTAACTGATTATCTTGTAATAATGGAGATTAAAAGTACGATTATCTAAACAAATTCATAATGATGTAAAAAAAAAAGAGAGTAGAATTAGCTAGTTTTTGAAGTCTAACTAGGGAATTTGGGTAAGAATGCTTCTTGTATACTATCATGCATGGTTGGTATACAAGTATTAATAATTAATATCCATCCCTCCATTATTAATTCTACAGAGGAAATAGGGTTGGTTATAGCTTAGCTCGGCCACAAAGAATGACGAAACTTTTGGTACTTTTAATTCTCTCAATCAGCTTTGATATATATTAGGTGTTTGGATTCACGGTTGACAATTTTTATTTTAAATTAAAAGTATTTTTTTAGTTAATATAAATTTTAATCGGTAATTACAATTCCTATCTGTTATTAAATTTTGTCCATTTATCAAATTAATAATTAATTTTTAATAGTTGAACATTCAAATATTCAATAATTTTCTAATTATCGATACGTAAACGGGCAATTATATTTTATAATTGAGCATCCAAACATAATGCATATAATTTAAGCAGCTTTTGTTGTAAGTAGTGATAATAATGAAGAATTATAATACTTGTATATATATATATATAATTGAAATAAATATATTAATTAATTAATAGACTCCAATTCCATTGATTATTAATTTAAGCAAATATAGAAAAATTTATATAGAGAATCATCTAATAAAATAATAAGGGGGTGTCATGTAACCCATGCATTGCATGAGATAATTAACTAATATTAAGTGATTTTCTTTTCTTATAATTAGGAAATAAATTTCTCCTTTGTAAGACAAGTTCAGTAATACATTTTATACATATAATAACAAGGCATGAAAAAAATGCTTTGTTAGCATCACAATACTATTTTCCAGAGTAAATCATAGAATCCTTAGGATTGGAGTTAACCCATAAGCCCTTGCAGATGAGACCCAGGCCCATAAAGTTATGTCTCAATTTAAATGATGGGCCCAGATTCTGAACTCTTAGGCCTTGAAGCCCAAACTGCTTGTTGCCAGTTATTTGCATCATACCCTTTTGTAGTTCTGAACATAGGCCCTTCCTTTCGACACTTCTATCATTATCAACGTACTAACCATTTGTGCACACCCAGATACATTGATATAATTTAGCTGTAAGAGTAAACGGAGTATATTTTTTTATTAATATAAAAGTAAATTTATATGGATGTATTTTTATTTTAAATATATTTTAGAAAATATTATATAAATATATTATTTTTTACTTTTTTTTTTTTTAATTTTACGGTTGATTTTTTTTTTCATTTTTATTATTTTTGATATATTTTGATATATGTCGTATTTTTGAAAAAATATTTTTAGATATGCAGTATTTTTGAAAAAATATTTTTAGGTATATAGTATTTTTGAAAAAAAAATTTTGACACTGAAAATATTTTTTATTTTTTTTTATATTTTTAAAAATATATATATATATTTTATATGAATAAAAAAAATATATTTTTATTTTATTTAATAATTTTTCATAATACATGCGTGAATTTTTTCTTTTCATAACACTTAATGACGATGAATAAAAATAACAACTAATAGCATGATGATACTATAAACATATAAAGAAAAGATGAGAAGAGACTCACTCTCTTTAAAAAACTTCAATTTTTCTCTAATTTCATGCTTTTTTCTATTTTCTTTCTAAGTGAATTTTCCTATCAAGATCATTTTAATTTCATTTTTTTTTCTCATAAGCAATACACTTCTGTTTCATATATAAGGTAATTTATTTACCATCATTAATCTTATTAAGACATTTAATTTTCATTGTTACTCTTACCTCATTCTCAAAATGCTCAATAATCTTTGTAACTTTTAGCTACCTAAATTATAAACTTTAAATCAATTTGTGTTTCTAAAGTCTTAATTTTTCAAGCTTATAAATAATTATAATTCTAATATCATGAAACATTTATATTATTATCACTATTATTATGACTACTATAATCATATATTATAATTATTTACTATTATATTATAGTGTTATTTATTTATTTGTAGTTTAATAAGAAAAATCTAAATAAAAAATTTTAACAAATAACATTCAATGGCTCGTTTATTTGCCATTTACCAATGGCGACAAAAGTTGAGCAACTCCCATCGAAAACGCCATAAAAAATCACTAATTTTCCAAACCCTGGCGAGGGTTTTTTCTTCTCTCGAACAAAACCAAACACACACATACTCATAGCACAAAGGCGATACAAAGCATAGTTTCTTGTGCCAGTATTGTAGAAAAGCACAGTTTCTTCAACAAACCAACCGCCTTCAATATGGGTAGCGCTACTGTTATTGAGAAGACTGAGGAAGAGCTCCAGCGAGAGATTGATGAACTCCATCGCCAACAGCGCCAGGTCGATTATACGTTTTGTGGGGATTATTAATATGTTTGATAATTTTGTGGGTATGGATTATTAATCTCTCTTTATGTGTTTTTCCTTTTTGTAGATTACAGAACGACTTCGTGATCCTCGTGGACTCCGAAGAGGTGGGTTATCTGGTGCTGGTGGTCCTCGGAACTTCGCCGCCAATGGGATTCGCCAGCGAGGCTTTGTTCGACCTGTAATTTCTTCGTCGTTTCCTCTATAATACTCTCTTTAGCTTATCAACTTAGTTTCATCAGGTTCCTTTTAAGTTTGTTTTGAAGTGCTGAATATATTTTTGTGGGTTTTTTTAGGCTGATAGAAATGACGCAGAAGATCAACCTCCTGCAAAACGGAGGCTTTTGTCTGCTGTTGTCAAGGTAAAATTATTTGTATTTGATATAATGCGTGTTTATAATAGTTTAAATCCCATGTTATAAAGTACGGTGCCTGTTGAGTAATTGTATTACCTTTTCGTTATTTGAAATTGTTTAAGAATTGTATAATCGAGTTTTTGGCATTTGAGGAATGAAGGTGGAGGATGGAGAGATTGTTGACGACCCTGAATCAGCAAGGGATTTGAAGAAGCAGCAATCAGTTGAGGAGGAAAATGTTGGGGCTGAGATAGAGAATCAAAGTGTTGGAAAGCTATCAAATTTACAGCAAAGCGGTTGGTCTAGGAGGGATGGAAATCAGAGAGTAGGGAAGAGGGTATATGTTAAGTCTTTTCTTATTGCTGAGTGTTATTCTGTGGATGTAAATTATAGTTTTTTCATTGTGGTTTCCTTTGATAGGAGACTGAACTTCCAGTGGCTGAGCCTGTGCCAAGGGTATTGCCAAAGGATGAAGATCCAAGCTTGATTAGCCGAAATAAAAGAATGTTGGGACAACTTTTAGGTACTTTGGAGGTATGCATAAATTTATTCCTTGATGCTTCTCACGTACTGGCAATTCAAATTGAATTCGGTTTGACTCTGAATAAGCTGGAACTGCTATGCATAATTGCATCAACTATTGCATTTTTTTTTTACTATGAATAATCATGCTTGCCAATAATTGATCACAATTTTTTTTTCTATTTTTATGGTGGATAAACAAAATGTTGATTTTGTTTTAGTAGCGTGTACTTGATGCTAGACTTCTCCAAAAGTTTTGCTAGAGAATTCTAAATTATTTTCATTTGCTTTTTTAAGCAAATTTCTTTGCTTTCCAATTTTAACATGAACTTGTGCTTTTTGTGTATGATTCGTGATTTCTTATATTTCAATCATTGTTGAATCTGTTGCAGAAATTCAGGAATGAAGATATGAAACTTTCAGGGACAGAGGCATACAAACAAAGGTCCAATGCTTTGCAAAGAGTGAGTATATCATCTCATATCAACTTAGCTGGTCTATGGGGTGTTTACGTTTGAATTGTTTCTGGTCATAAACTAGTTGCTTGGATGTGTAACTCTATCCAAGGTCATTAGCAGTTGAAAATTAGATATCAGAGTTTTACCCCTGCTTGCTGTAACAATTACTATTTTGCTTGAGAATTTATGCTACAAATAATTCAATGAGGATGATCATTTTTACAGCTTGTCTTGGGGGTTACAGATCTTTCAGCTGGTAGAGTGAATAGCAGATGAGTCATTTTGTTGTTTCCAAACTGGATATTTTATTCTTCTTGGCAATTACGAATGTCTTTGTAGCTCCTTCTGTGACAACTTCAAACATTTTGAGTGTTATGATATGATGTTCCTGTATTCTGGCTAATACCTCAAAATTCCTCCCAGGCTGAGCAAAGAGCGCGAGAAGAAAGTGAAAGGCTGAGGCAACAAGAGCGTGAACAAATTGCAGAAAAGAGGAGGAGAGATCTGGTTTGTTCTGGGACATAAAAATTATAATTGTGTTGGTGATACCTCAGATGGTTCCCTTGTACCTCTTAACGAAGTAAATGATCTTCTCTCACTATTTTGTTTTCCCTCTCCTGCTACAGACTCTAAGAGCACGTGTTGCTGCTAAAACAGAAGAAAAGAAGTTGGAATTGCTGTTTCTTCGGTGGAGTGAGCACAAAAAAAAACTTTGCAATTTTATAAGGTATCTGTTACATTTTACATAAGGCCTTCTGAGCTTGGTAAAATACCAGACAATGAATCAATTATATTAATATTTTGCTGTTGCTCATATTCTACTGCAGGTTAATTTTAACTTTGGTACAAAAGTGTCCATATTCACAGTTTTATTGAGACAAAGATAAGTTTCTGTTCATGTGTATAGTAGTATTGAAGGAACTTGACTAGTGAATGTTCCTGCTTCTTTTCAGGATTTTAGGTAGAACCACTCGGTATTTTTTTTTTGGTTATCAATTTTGATGCATTGTTAATTGTATCTGGGATGGGTGCCTTTGGCAGGACTAAGGCAGAGCCTCCAATTTATTATTTGCCTAATAAACCATTGGATGAAGATGCAATCACATGTGAGCAGAGCAAAGAACAGGTGAGTTTCCTGTCTATTGATGTATGTGAAAACATTTTAGATACCACCATTATTCTCTCATTATATATGAGGTTGAATGCCTAGAGAAGGTGCTTGTCTGCAATATTATTTTTCAAATCCCAATTTTATGGAACAGGCAGGGAGTATATATATTGGCTTTGTGCTACTAATAAATGCACTCTGTTTCCGAGAGCATTCCCTGCAAAAGAAAAACCAGCTGAGGAAGGTGGGCAGTTGTGCTTCATATTGTTGAAGTTCCAACAATCATCTTCCTCGCATCACTTTTTTACCTCTATTTATTGCTTAAGAGGGGATCAGTTTTTCTAAGGGCCCTCCCCAAGGGCGTGGGTGAGGTGGTGGTGATGTGGAAGGTTCATATGGGTAGTATGTCTCAAGTGTCTGTTCATTGTGTTCAGGCATATTCAGAATGGAAGGCTACTAGGAGAGAGGAACTGTCTGAATATCAGAAGCAGATTTCAGAGCACTATCTTGGCAATGTCGAAAAGGAAATGGAAAGGTGGCAAAATGCAAGGAAAGCAAGGAGACCAAACAATGATGCCAACTTACAGGAAACGATGGACAAAGAATTGGACACCCATCGGCTTGAGCATGGTCCCAAGACAAGAAAGATATCTGGAGGAAACAATGAAGATGAGGATGATGTGGAGGATATCAATGTGGGGGAGGATGACATGATGGATGATGTGCTCCAGGTTGATGAAAACGGCAGAAGCGTAGATGAAGCAGCCAAGCCAGAAGCTGGCAGCACTACCCTACACCCTGATAATCTTGACCAGTAATTATTGAATGCATCCAATCACACCCTTTATTTCAGGCTATTCCTTGCTAGGTTTTATTTTATGTTCTGTATTTGCTAGCCTTCTAGCTGGTGGATTTTTTTTTGGTTGTTTTATTTGTTCTCCGTTTGTGTTCTATCTTAGTGTTTTTAATGCATTTGGGATTACCTGATTCAATACTTTATGACTTGTATTAATTTAGGATCATCTGTTATATTTTACTGCCTGTTCATCTTGGGTAATGCTTCGATTATCTCAAGATTTTGTTCATAGATGCCCTTTCTTATCATTAAATAGTTCGTTCTGTTGGAAATATAATGTTTCAGCAATGATTTTATTGCATCTATTTCCTAATTTATCAATGCAGTTAGAATCATTGTTTTTAGAACCGGATCGGCTAAAAAATGTAAATGATCAATCGAACCGGTTAAACTGATAAAAAAATAAGTATACATATATATTAGAAAAAAAAATTTAAAAAAATCTGATCTGTTGGAATTAAAAAAATTGATTTGATTCGATTAATTTACTGATTAATTGGTCGGTTTATCGGTTTTTAAAAGATGAATTTTTAAAAATTGATTGTATTGAATTTTTATTTTATTTTTATTTTTTCAATTCAATTGGTCGGTTCGATCCGATTTTGATTAGAATAGTTTCATCCTCTTTTTGTGAGATGAGAGCAAATGCTTTTTGGTTCTACATCTCAGAACTTATATTGTTGATGTTAGACACTAGAAACCCCATTGCAAAAACAGACAAGGACCTAGACACCAATCTAAAATTTACACTAATGAACAAGTTTGAACTCGAATGGGTAAATTATTTTTAAAGTTCCTGAGTTAGTTTCTACTTACATTTGGGTTTTGTAAGCTGGATTTGAATAGGTATATTTATCTACACACTTGAAGCTTCTAACTCTCTAGTGTAAACTCTAGATAAATAATAAAAAAACAGAGGATGAAGAACATATGATTATCCATATCAACTCAAATCGATGTAAAAACAAGAATAATTTCAATTTGGTCATATATAGCTCCAAGAATCCATGCGAGATGAGGTAATTTTGGCAGTAACACCACTTTCTTGTTCCTTTTGGCTAATACAAATTTCCCTGTTATACATTACCAAGCGGTTGTCTTTTCCCTACTTTACTTTATCAATCTACTTTCTTACGTTACTTTCTATTTTTTATTTATGTTAGAAATTGAAGGTCATACTCTGTGTCTATCATTGAACGAATAGCAACAAAAATGATACAGCCTAATAAAAATGGTGAGAAAGGAATGCCAGCCTCAGTACTAGTCAGCTATTTGATTCTCCAGCGTATGCATTACTTTTTTTTTTTTTTAAAGAATTTCACATAGTTAAATTTTTTAGTAAGAGCCACAATATTACTAATGAATATTAGAAGAGAGGAAAAATTTATTAAGAAATATCATATTATTTTTTAATGAATCGTATGTTTATCCATCGAAAAAAAAAAACTCGAACTTAAAATCTTTTTCAAAAAATTTATATCTCTTATCATTTAAGTTGAGTTTTGAGTGATTTTTATATGCATTATTGCTTAATAGAATTTCATTTCATTTATAGCATAAATCAACAATAATAGTAATCACCAATGAATTTATATTATAGGGATATTAAAGTTTTTTTAATTTTAAAAATTTTAAATTTAAGTATTAGTTTAAATAAATTTATGAAAATTCTTAAATTTAAATCAGTCAAAACTAATTTATGAAATTAATTTTTGATTAATAACTGTGAAAAATCGTTTATAAAATAATGAGATATTAATTATAATAGAAAAAAATTAATATTTTCCAAGTAAATTTTTTAAAATTATATTATATATTACAAGCAATTTTCTTAATATATTTTTTTAAAGAAACTAAAGCTACACAGTGACTGAGTGACAAACCATCTTATTATTATTATTATTATTTTCTTTCTTATTTATTTATCTGTCAAGCAAAGTCATCAACACTCTCTCATCCTCTTTCTTTCACTCTCCTTTTCTCTTCTCTCTCTCTCCACTCTTTGCAAAACCAGAACAAGAAGTACTGTAGCTATAAAAACAAAGAAGAAGCAGAGGGAGGAGAGAAGCGATAAGGAAATTAACAAACACTTTATATTTTTCGTTTCCGGTGAAAAGACTAATCGTCAAAATGCCACCACCACAGCAACCACAACCAAGCACTAGTCTGAACGGTGAGCAGCGATCACCACGGGGACCGCCAGCTTCAAATACCCACCAAAATAATCACAGCCACAACCTCGACCACCACCACCATCCGTACTACCCAACTACGTCGTCTTCCTCCTCAGCCTCTTTGAAAGGCTGTTGTTGTTGTCTCTTCCTTCTTTTCTCATTTCTCGCCCTTCTAGTTCTTGCAATCTTCCTCGTCATTATTCTTGCTGTTAAGCCTAAAAAACCTCAGTTCGATCTCCAACAAGTCGGTGTCCAATACATGGGCATCTCGGCTTCGAATCCCACCTCGCTTGACCCCACAACCACTACCACCGTTGCCACTGGTCCCACAACTGCTTCACTCACTTTAACCATCCATATGCTGTTCACCGCCGTTAATCCAAACAAGGTTGGGATCAAGTATGGTGAGTCTAGGTTCACTGTTATGTACCGTGGGATTCCGTTGGGGAAGGCTTCGGTTCCTGGGTTTTACCAGGAAGCCCATAGTGAGCGACAGGTAGAAGCTACAATCTCTGTCGATCGCTATAGCTTGATGCAGGCCAATGCTGCTGATTTGATTAGAGATGCCTCGTTGAATGATAGAGTGGAGCTTCGCGTTTTGGGTGAAGTTGGTGCTAAGATCCGTGTTCTAGATGTCGACTCTCCTCGAGTTCAGGTTAGCCATTTTAACCATTTCTTGTTTCCCCTATCTCTCTGTATCAAATTCTGTTTTCTTGTTCATAATTTTTGAGTTCTGGACCCTTTGGTTTCTAATGTGGGATTAGTTTACATTAAGTATCCAACATTCTAATTTTGGCTTACAATTTCTTTTCTCTAGCTAATTTTGGCAGAGTTTCTGAACTTTCTTGAATGTGGGTTCTTTTCTATGCGGAGGATTTTCAGTTGGTAACTAATTTTTGGTTCATGGGTTCTTTTATTGACATAAGATTTTTTGCATTACATTGCTGACTCTTAGTTTTTTCCAGTTCTTAAGTTAATTTTTGGGTATAGAATTTTCCCATTTCAGTGATTGATATATTCATTTCTGATTTTTGCATTAGATTCCCTTATGGGTGTTCTTGGTTTTAGCTCTTTCTCTCTCCCTGCAAATCTGGATATACAGTACTCATTTCTCGGAGTCTTAATTTCAGCTTCATTTTCTCACAAGCTTTTCTTCCAAGTTCATATCTTTAGTTTCAATTTATGGCTAAGCTTCTTTTTTATAGAAACGGGTTTTGGTCGCTGTTTAGTTTTTCCAGTTAGCGCAGTCATGGAGGGTCTGGTCGGCTCTGTATCAGTGAAACCCACCACCTCCTGTCCTACTACTGCTTAGCCCTTTCGTTGTTGCTAACGTGCGCCACGCAATTAATTACTGTGTGAGCTAAGGTGCGCCGGATTTAGGTTGTATTATTGTTCTTTGGGAGCGCATGTTTTTTCTTGGAAACTTTCGTTCTCGAAAGGGATATTCTTGCACATTTGCCCTCTTAGTTTAGCCTATTTGTATATTTGCCCTCTTAGTTTAGCCTATTTGTATATTTGCCCCCTTTTGGCACATCTTTTTCTTGCTATAGTGCCCTTTACTTTTGGCTACATTTGGTTGGTGACCCTCTTGGGGTTTCTTTTTTGGTCCCTCTTTCTTTAAGAAATTAGTGAATCTTGGATTTCTCTATGCGTTAATCCCTGTCTTTTTAGTGTTATGAAAAGCATAAAAAAAAGTTGCTTAAGGCTAAATTCTTTAACTTTAATTTTGTGTTGATGGCCGCTAATTACTACCATAATTGCTTTCTTTTCAAGCACTTTCTTGAGACGCACCAATAAGGTCGAGGCAACGTACAATTAGATTTTTTCACCAATAGTGTTTTACATAGTTGGTGCGTGATTTTCACTCCCTCAAAAACCAACCTATATATCTTACATTCTTACTCATTGGTCGCATATTTCTGTTATTCCTCTTTGCAAGCTTGAGGTATTTTAAGGGGCAATGGGTGTCAAGCTTTGAACTTTTACTCACTACTAAGTTGGACATGGATATACCTTTTTTAACTCATAGATCAAGTGGATCCCACGTAAACTGTGAATCCCATGTGGTAGGTCCACATGTATGTAAGAAAGGAGGCTTTGCTCAATATCTATATTTAAGGTCTTAGAATTCACACACATGGAAACAGTACCCTCCCTTTTGTAGGGCTAGGATGGTAGTTTAATGTAAAATAGTAAATAATAAATGGGCAACATTTAGCCTTAAGTGAAGATTAGTTGTTGTTCATTTTCTTGGCATGTGAACTGGTGACTTTTGGGGCACTTGTGGCCCCTAGAAGAGACATATGTGCATCCAATGTATTCCTTATCCTTTGTACGGATCTTGTAATATGGCCAATCAGGCATCTTCCTTTATAATCCTTTACTTGTATTCTTACTATCCCTTCATTCTAAGAAGAGTATACTTACCCTTCTTCTCAAGGTGGTGTTAGAATTGTGAGATACAACTTTGAGCTATTAGCTTCAAAGGAAATGCTAAAAATTCTGGGTTTGGTGCGAACTGATTTTCAACTGTAGAATTAAAGCTGCTGCCATTAATGTAACTTCAATTCAAATTGTTGGAATGGAAATAGACATCTTGTGTAAGATTCAAAACTAGGAAAAGAGGCTTATGTCAATCATTTATCAGTAATGTCATTATCCACAGTAATAATAGTAATAAAATAAAATCATGTTTCTGGAATTAGGCGTGTCAGACAGGAATTCATATTTTTCAACAGGCAATTATTAGAGCGTGACAACCACTTGCTTGAAAAGTTGCCTTGTTCACTAGCATTATATTTGTTTGTTTGAAATTCTACCTTGCTTTTTGGCAAAATAAATAAATAAAGTCATTAGACTAATATTTTTATAATACAAAAGACTAGATGTCCAGATTTAGATAATCTTATCCCTTTAAAGAATGCAAAACAAGAAATAACATGGAGCTGCATTAGCATTAGTGCACTGGTATTTTTTCCTATCGAAAATACTACCAAAAATCAAGAAAAAGAAATATTCCCATTAATGTGGCTAAACATAAGAAAGCCATCTCTTTCTTTTTTTGGTTATCTTTAATTTTATTTTTATTTATTTTTCCTTCAAAATTCTAATTAATTATGGTTTGGATGGGCAGGTATCAGTAAACTGTGCAATAGTGATAAGTCCAAGAAAGCAGTCTCTTACTTATAAGCAGTGTGGATTTGATGGATTGAGCGTCTGACTAAGCAAGCAATACATGGCTTAAAACAAAAAAGAAAGAAGAAGAAGTTTATTTTTTATGTTTTCTCTCCCTGAAGATGAACAAGAGAGAGTGGAGAAAAGCAAAAGAGAGAAGACTAGAAAGTAGAAAGCAGGGGAGGGGGGAACCCATATCCTCACATGGATGGAGTTTGGAGTTGGAGTTGGATCAAAGGCAAAGATAGGTGAAAGAGAAAAATGGGGATATTGTAAAAGGGAAATCAAAAGTTTTCCCATGATTTTGCAGATTTTTATATTGGTTTTACTTACTTCATTTGGAAGCAAAAATATTGCTGATTGCGTGTAAAGTTGTAAGAGACATGTAATGTTACCATTCCACACCCAATTGGCACTTCTCTCACTCTCTGTAA
This sequence comes from Aleurites moluccanus, assembly GCA_948193065.1. Classification (NCBI taxonomy): domain Eukaryota; kingdom Viridiplantae; phylum Streptophyta; class Magnoliopsida; order Malpighiales; family Euphorbiaceae; genus Aleurites; species Aleurites moluccanus. The sequence goes on along the minus strand of CANXYC010348666.1, from coordinate 19,238 downwards.
TGTGGTGTGTTGGAATATCAAGCACTTCCTATCCACTGCAATTTTTTCAGGATTCTGCTAACTGTAAATGTGGCCCAACTTTTATCTCTTGCCTGAATTGGAGATTTACCTGCAGCCAGCTTTATATTTTTTAATTTTTAATTTTTAAATTATGCTTCAATCAAAGTTCAATTATTCACTTGATTGTAATGGTCTAATCACTTGAGATGATAGGATGGTATAGTTATGCTCAATTTTTGTGCTTGGTCATTTCAAAAGGCAACTAGTCTGGGAAGCAATTTGAAAATTAATAATCATTTGCTAGAAGATTTATAATTATAAACGAGCATTTAATAATTATTGATTTTAGTTTATTTTATATAAAAATATTTTTTTAATTGATAAAAATTTTAATTGATAATTAATTTTTAATAATTAAATATTTAAATACTTAATAATTTTTTAATTATCGATACGTATAATTTTAAATTATAATTAAAATTTATAATTTGAAATTCAAATTATCCGTAGTCTTATACTCCATGATATCAATGATATTATGTGAGGAACTGTGTTATTTAGTTATTTGTTTCTTTCTTAGAAAAAAAAAAAAGGCAACTAGTAGTATTGTCTGCCCTTTGTGTGGTATTAGTGTACCAAATATATATATTTTTTAAAAATTTATTTTAATATTTGAATTTTAATTAAGATATTATAAAGTATTTTTTTTAGTTTAATATTATTGGATAAATTGGCTCTCTAATTGATAAAATAAATTCATGTGTGTGTTTTCAAATGTTAATGATTGCATATTTTTTTCTTTCTTTTCTATAATTGATAAATGATGAGTGTAACAAATTATATAGAGGTTTGAAATATATAATTTACTTTATTTTATTTTTACAAGTTTTTTGTCTTTTTAATTTTAAATTATATAATTTCATAAATTTATCCAACCTTATAAATTATATTTTTATTTTTTATTCTTTAAGTAAGCTTACTAATTGAATTTTAATTTTAATTTCATATTTTCATTATGTTTTATAGAAAAAATAAATGAAATTATAATATTATAATATAATTTTAGTAATCAATCTCTTATTTAAATTAAAAAATATTCATATATCAATTCTTATTCTATTTGTGCAAAATTCTTTATCATGTATATGTAGCACATAAGTTTACTTAAAAATTTCAAGTTTTCTCAAAAAAAAAAAAAAAATCAAGTTTTCTCTTCAATTTATATTTTTTTTAATTGAATTATACTTAATTCAATTCAAAATAAAGGGTAAAAGAAAATCATTATTCTATATAAATTTTAAATATAGACTAAGTACTTATTCTAAATAAAAAAAATCCATAAATCTTGTAAGAAATATAAATAATAAATTTTCTCTTGATAAATTAAAATAAATAACTAAGAAATAAAATATAATACAAAATTGTAAAGTAGATAAGTTTTAATATTATTAAGATAAATTTTTTTCCTCAATACTTAAAAAAAATAAATTAGACTTCGTAATTAAGGAAATATTTCTTATTTCTTTAATTTTGAAAGGGAAAGAGAAAAATAAATAAAATAAAATAAATAATAAAAGAGATAGAGAAAAAATAATTATATTTTGTTTGGATGTAGAAGGAAAGAAAATTACAATAAAAAAACAAAAAAAATTATTTTTAATAAATTTCAACCCTCTAAGGTAGATAAAAATTTTATTTATTATGTATGATGATAACGGATAATAATAATTATTAATAATATAAAAATACAATACATGTAGTGATAACAAATAATAATAATCACCAATAATATAACAACACGATAAACATGTACTTATTTTTTCGAACTCTATCACTCTCTATCTTTTGAAAACATCTCTTTTTAATATATCATGCATAAAAACTGCTGTAGAACATGATTTGATATCAACAAAAAATTTTCAAACAACTAGCTTAGAGGCATTTGCCTGATGTCTACAACAAAATAAGAACAAAAGTGAAAGAAAAATATTAAAATTTAAAAGTTTAATCCAACCTGTAGACTAGTAATATACTGTAAAATATAAATATACAGACGAGTCAAATTATTTATATTCAAGTCATAAAATAATTAAATTTAATTTGATTTTAATTAAATTGATTTATATTTAAAATGTAGTCTAATTTAAATATTATAATAATTAATTTGAATGATTTATGAGAATAATCCAATAATAAAATTTTTTATACTAATTTATTAGTTTAAATTTGAAATTATTAAATTTATTATTTGAGTATAATCTTACTTTATGTTCGAGTAAATTTAATATCAACTACTTTTTAATTATTAAGATAAATTTTAAAATTACTAGATATTAATAAAATTTATCTGATATTTAGTTTGGTTTATTCAAAATTTAAAATTCAGATTAAATAACTCTTTTTTACAGTGATATAAAGAAATTATATTCGATGTAAATAGTTTATTTTATTTTTAAGTCCGATTTTATTTTTCATGCCCAAATAATATGATATTGAAAAATGCTGAGAAGATATATAATTTACGAGTTGAGGGGGGGTTGCTGTGTATTTTTACACAGCAGCCCCTCATGTGATCCATTTTAGTTATCTAAAAATTTTTAAAAAAATTTTAAAAAATTATATTTTGATAGTGTTTGATGTAATGAATCTATTGATGTATTTTTTATACTAAACAAAAATCATTTGGAATGCTAAAAATGCATTAGAAATTTTATATATTATATTTAACGGTTTAAATTTAATACATTTCCAATACATTTTTAGCAGTCCAAATGATTTTTGTTTAGAATGAAAAATATATCAATAGATTTATTATATCAAACACTATCAAAATATAATTTTTTAAAAATTTTTTAAAATTTTTTAAGTTACTAAAATGAGTCACATGAGAGATTATCGTGTAAAAATACACAGCAACCCCTTAACCCATAATTTACTCCCTTTTTTAATTAATACAAATTTTATCGAGCAAAGCTCAGTTATTAATAATCCATAAAAAATAAATTTCCAGGTAAACCCTAACCATCTAATCTTTGCCCATCACTATAAATACCCAAATTAAAAACCCGCCACTTTTTCCCTGTCAAATTATCTCAAAAACAAAGTCGAAAAATCTCAACTAGATAAGAAGAGCGCCACCGCTGGTATTCAACTCTTTTAAAAAACTCTCCATCTTTATAATTTTCCTTCAATTTTTGTTGTTTGGTTCGCGAGAAAATCCCCTAAGGATAATGTAAAGAAATCGAGTGTTTTTACAATGTTTTTAAAATTTTATTTTCTCTGTAACCAAACAGAAAGAACTAATGTGATTTGGTTTTATTATTGTTTTAAAGAAACAGAGAAAAATATGGATCGTTACCAGAGGGTAGAGAAGCCGAAGGCTGAGACAGCTATTAATGAGAATGAATTGAGGATTACTGCTCAAGGGAGGATGAGAAATTACATTTCTTATGCTCTTTCTCTTCTTCAGGTTATCTTTTTTTTTTTTGTCTCTCGGATTAGGTTTTGTTATGCTCCTTGTTTGTATTGGACTGGTCTGGTAGCTTGTAGTTCTGTCTGGTTAAAGTTTTGTTATTATTTTTATTTTTATTTTTTGGTGAGTTTTGCTGCTCTAGCGGTTGTTTCTGCTTAAAAGCTAATACTTTCAGTTATTGAACTAAATAGGGGAGGAAAGAGATACAGGGCTTTATTTTCCTTCGGATTTTCTGGTGGTATTATGTGTTATTGTGTACGTAGTCAATTCATGCTATTTTTTTAATCAAAAATCAACAAATATGATAGCCATAAAAAATTTCAGGTGATAATGGGGGAAGAGACTGCTATAATTAGCTATGGTCACATTTTCATTTGTGTGTGTGTTCTTATGTGTATGCGTATAGGTTTTCTTTTTACTTTATTTTCCGATTTATTGTAGTGCATCGCATTCTATTTTATATGTTTTGTTATTATTGAGTTGTTTTTAAGACTATATTCTATATTCCCACAGGACAAAGGCACTGATGAAGTGGTCCTCAAAGCCACGGGTAGAGCTATCAACAAGACTGTAATGATTGCTGAATTGCTAAAGGTGTCTATTTTATTCTACAATATACACAGACTTGTGGCTTTTTCACTTTCTTTTTGCTGGTTGCATTTTGGTTGATGTAGAGTTGATGTTGGCTTTCTTTAGTTCTCCAACAGTATTTATTTTGACACTATTTTTTAGAAATAGGGCAATATCTTGTTTCCGCAACACCATTTACGATATTTTACCTTAGATTAACTATTATAAATGACAGATAATTCTGGGTGATACACTTTTATGTATAAAATATCTATTTATGTTACTTTCCTCCCATCTCTCACAACTTATGTTGAAATACTCTTGTAGAGACGAATCGTTGGTCTTCATCAAAACACATCAATTGGATCTATTGATATAACTGACACATGGGAACCCCTAGAAGAAGGCCTACTTCCGTGAGAAGCATAAGTTCATTATTTTTATATATGTGTTCAAGATCTAATACTATTATTCTGATAATTTATGTGACTGGTGCATAATCTACTTGTGCAGCATAGAAACCACCCGCCATGTTTCAGTTATCACGATTACCCTGTCTAAGAAGGAGCTTAATTCATCTTCTATCGGGTAAATAGCTAAATTAAAAATGCCTTCTGAGTTTATGGGTGTATGTAAAATGTTAAATGGATGGACTGTGGCAGCTCATTTTAGATTATAGTGGTAAATGAAGTTATAATTTTATCTTGGATATAGGTTTGGATAGACACAGCTTTTTGATTGCGTTTTCATTGGATGTATCAATTATTATGCCATCAATTTTTATGGATTCTGAGAAGTCTGTGGGCTCAACTAAAGTGTTTTTTATTATATTTGTGTCTCGTCCTGAGATGATTGTATAATGGTCAATCTTGGAAAGGGGGGATTGGTGGTGCAATGGAATATGGGCAGGTTGGCTAATTTCATTTCAACTGAACTTTAAGAAAGAATAGTTCCTTGAATGTGTAAGTGTTTGTCAAGAAAGAATCTGGTTAAATCTTAGGATGCAAGGTAATTGGGGTTTTGGAATTAGGATTCTATTTGCAATCAATAACTGGTCTTTAAGATGTAATTAATAGTTTTATAATTTTTATGATCTGAAACTGTGTACAAATCTTCTGTGAATGTGCGTTTCACATATGCACTTGAAAAGCATTTGTACACAATTCAAATATATGCTAAAGTGAATAACGAAAGAAGAGTACTTTTGAATACAAGATGAATGAGGTAGAGAAATGGACACAGGTAAACTAGGTAGTCTGGATTTAAATTTTGGTAAATTTAGGGAGTCAAAATGACCAAAAAAAAAAAAGATAGAAGAGAAAATGATTATGATGTGCAGAGCATGAAAAATCCCCATGATCTATTGTAATTTCAAAAATTTAGTTATCCTTAAAATTGAACAAGCTAAGCAACATATATTCCATGATATTTTCCTTCCGGTTATTGTTCTTCTGAGAAGTTTTGTTAAGTAATGTATCCCTTCGTTTTCCTTACTTGGGAAGTTGTATTTCTCTTTCTTGAAGTTTTTATTACCCAAATGGTAGTTGCATGTGTGTAAATATTTACAATTGCAGATATCACATATGTGGTTCTAGCTTAACTAAACAGATAGTCATCTTATAGTAATTTTGAATTGGTATATGTTTGCAATTCCTTTTCCATTATGCGTGTAAATATTTGATTAGTATCCAGGAACCTATTCCAACTCCATTCTGCTTGTTTTCCATGTATACTGAGTAGGGCCTAAAGTCATGATCTGCTATGCCCTTTGAACTTGCTTTGCTTTCTTTCTTGCATTCCTGTTCCTCTTAACTTCCATTTCTCTCATGTTTGTTGAAACCTGACATTTAAACTGCTTCAATTCACTATTTCAGGAAGTTAGTTGAAAAGAATTAATAGATGTTGCTTTGGTTACTACATGCTTTATTTCATTCATGTAGTCTATAGTGATTGTAATTATCATGCCTTATTGGACTTTGCTTTCTTTTAAAATGACAGATATCAGCCCCCAATTCCTGCTGATCAAGTGAAGCTATTAGCTGACTGTGATGATGAGCAAGGTAAGCTGACATTTCTCATTGGTGCTTACTCATCTCCTTTCCCACTCTCTTTGTTGGTGCATATGGATTTTCTGTTTATCCATCTGTTCAACTTCAATAGTTATACTGTATTTTCTTCGAGAAGCCTCACCTAACATGCAAAGCAACACTTCTAGTGGTCAATGAAAATAGTGGTAATCAGCTGTTCTTAACCATCAAAAGGATAGGACTGTGCCAAGCTTTTATTCCTGGGGGCAGGGAAATCTTTTGTTACCATTACAGTGATGTATAGATACAAAAAATCATAAAGACAATTAAAAGTACAAGTCAAATTCATTCTAATTGATCACAAAGGTTTCTAGGAGGAAAAGGAAAGTCAATTTGTTGAAGAGTAGGATCCTGTTAATGACTAAGATCATGTAGCATTAAAGAAATCATGCTAGGAAATTATTGATTTAATAATCTCCTTAAAGATAAACACATGGACTCCACAATCCTTTAATGCTGCTTAGACTGTTTATATTTGCTATGATGATTAAGTTAATGAAGCAACGTTGGCACTATCCTTAAGCACCTTTAATAGTCTGTTGCCTGGAATAAATTGTGTTTGCATCAGTGTCACCCTGAACTTCTTTGTATTTTGAAAGTTGCAACATCCAGGACTCAATTCTTTTTTTTTCGTATGTAGGTAATAGCAATGGTGTAGCAGAACACAGCAATGGGGGTTGGGATGGTGGCCGAGGATATGGTAGTAGTCGTCGAGGTCGCGGAAGAGGGCGAGGTTTCCGTGGGCGTGGAAGAGGGTTTGGTGGTGGAAATATGAAGCAAGAGTCAGGTTATTACAATGGCAATGGTGGACCGGCTGGAGTGCCTGCTCAAAATCGCGGTATATTTCTTTTTCATTGAGATTCATTTGCAGTTCATTTATCCTGTTATTTTGTTGGTTTGTGGTTGCGTTCATTAGCAAATTTGTGTTGATAACATTACAAATTTGAGATGATGCTCTTCTTTTTTAGCCTCTTTACTAAATGTCCACTGATGCTTTGTATTAAAGTTTTTTCTCCTCAAATCGCTATCCTTTCAGCTATCATTTTATTCTTGCTTATTGGTTTAGCCATCATTTGTGCTGCTAAAAGTTTCCTGTCATGTTGGTTTAAGAGTCATATCACATCTCAGATTACAAATAGTTTAAGTTTGAGTCAAATAGCAAATCGTAAATTTATTTTAGGATTAAATTGTGTTTTGATAAATGTGGGGGTGGGAAGGGGGAGGGGAGAATGGAGTTTGTTGTGGCTCAGTGTTTGAATTGTGAAATTAAACTGTGTTTTGATGAACAAGATAACAAGTTAGCAATGGGGAATTCATGTTCTACAAATACTGAAGAGACTATCAATTTTTAAGTTAATCAATTTTTTATTTTGCCTATGGCACAGCTTCTTGTTATGCCTGTGCATATGTTGATTTTTCCTTCTTTCTTGTATGCCAAGATATTGTACAAAGCAATTTCCTTTTAAACCTCATTTTCAATCTTACATGTATATTTGTCTATAATTTTGCTTCTCTCTAATTAGTGTAAGTTTGGGGTTGCAAAAACCATGGCATTGAATCGTTCTTGTATGGGCTTATGCAGGTCGTGGATGGGGACGGCCTCATGGTCGTGGTCAAGGTTTTAGAGCTGGTGAGCCAGTCCAAGCAGCTGCATGACAGGGAGTGCCAGGCATTTGAGGTATAACTTAAGTTTCCAGCACAAAAAGATGGATTGCATGCCTGATCTGCGCTTTTATCTTTTCACGAGCATGCAAGTTAAAAAAAATTGAGTTTTGAGAAAGGAAATTGTTTTCATAAGCTGCATTTTTGTAGGTAGGTACAGTAATTTGCATTACAATTAGTCACTAGTTGTTAACAGAAGTGCTATTTCCCTGTGTCAGTGTTGTACAATTTGCGAGTCCTAATTTTTTTCCTTAAAAATAACAGAGCAGTGCATTCATTCGATTTTTGTATTGGCATGGATCATTACCACTCCAATATTTTAATCAGTTGCTATTGTTTGAATCGCAAGATATTCATAGGCAGATAGCATTCACAGACTATTTAAAGACACGGATATAGTATTTTCAGCAAAACTTTCAGGGGCAAATAAGTGCCCAAGTACAGAGAAGAAATAAAAGAAAATATCAATATAAAAACTACTCATCAATTGATTGAATACAAGCTTTTGAAGTTACACCAATCTATACATCAGTGACTTTATAAAGTAAGGCTAAGTGGTATGCTTTCTTGCTAATGAGTTTTGGCTAAATGATGCTAAAGTTGTTTGGTTAAATGGTATTGTAGTCGTCTTAGATAATTCTTGGTCTTCTATCTCTCAGAAACACTCTCAAACCAATTCCAACAGTAACAGAAACTCTCTCCACTTTTGCTGAATCCCAGTTCTCCTGGTACTTTTTGCGACTTGTTTATGTTCATCTTCTCTGCCAGCAATAAAATGGATAACTCAATTTATGAATGCTGGAGAATATTTCCCTTTTAATATTATATTTTAGTTAAATAGCCAAAGATTTCACATTTTATGATATTCTCCACACTTTATAATATTCTTCATTACCAATTGTTAGCCTCTTGTCAATTTTGATTGCTTGTAAAATCTTAGGATAATATATCACATCTACAACTTTTTAGATTGCAATAGAAGGTTCCATCAATCAAGCAATGGTTTCCTTAAATCTCCACTTTCTCTATTAAATTTCCTACATTCAAGGAAAGCCACTTTACTCCATTTTCACTAGGAAAATGATGAAGAGTACGTCCTCGCAAGTGTAATCACTTCATTAGTGTTTCTCTTTCAACTATTTATTTATTATATTTTATAAATTAAATATTAATTATAAATATAAAATATAGTTATTTTTAGTTGTTTTATTTTTTTAAATTGTTTTTGTTATATTAAGGGTATTTTAGGAAATAAGAATAAAAATAATTCAATTATAGATTTCTTTCAAATATAAAAAACATTAAGTTATGTTATTTAAAAATATGAAAATTAATGTATTTTACATTTATAAGAATACAGAAGAATGCCTTTTTCTCTTCTAGTCAAAGAGAAGCTAAAAATATATTGGTTGCATCCTGACCAAAATGATGATGCAGACATGTTGAAACCAGCTTCTTTTTTTTGTCTATCAGAAATTCTTACTTGTTGCACTATAAGGTAGGTGCCCGACCACTAAGCCAATAGCTTAGTCGCATTGAAGCCGGAATATTATAACAATTTTAGGTGCTGTTTCGACAATTTTTGCCTGCAAATTGCATTCCTATTCTTGGCAGGTGCGGCACTCGTCATTTCTTTAACAATTGGTCACTATCAATAAGCCAAGCTCATCAATATCTAATCACACAATCTGAATTTTGTTTTATTTTATATCTCGTATCTTATCTCATATTTCACTTTATAAATCACATTATTTTTTTTTAAATATTATATAAATTAATATTTTTTCATAAATTATATGACGTATAAAAAAAAATAAATAAAATATGAGATATAGAATTAGACAAAGAATCTGGACGGCTCGTTACATTACTTTAATATGATATAACCTCATTTTATATTTGGGAGAAAATTACAGCGATATCCTGTTTGTGCCCAATGTCTCCATAGCAGCAGACATTCATTATGGTATTCTAGGCTCTATAATATAGTTCAAGCATTTCTACAAACAGCTTGTGCGCAAAAAAAAAAAAAAAAAAAAAATCCAGAAAACACTAAATACTAAACACTTCCATAGCACCTCCCTTTTCAAAGGTTAATTTTTTTGGAGAATTTCTTTTTTCAAAGCAAAATTCTTCAAGATTATAGTAATTTTTTTCGATGTACACGATCTTTCATTTCAAAACGACTTTCTGAAAATGACAGGTCGTTTTCAAAACGTCAATGACCTTAGGTCCATAGTTTTAATTCAGCGATTGGCGTTTGCAGAAGAGCAAAAGAGCGGCCGTCTAGGAAATTAAAAACGACAGGTCATCTACTAAACAGAGTTTTATTATTGTCTCAAATTAAACGATCAGTCGCTTCTTGCTATTTTTTTCAAGTGAATAATAAAAGGGCTTAAGGTATAAAAATAACAATTGGACCATGAAAAATATTTAAAATATATTAATACCCTTAATTTGGACATCTTTTATTTATAATCCTAAATATAAAATATAAATATGTTTAAATAGCATGGTTATCAAAATCGGACAAAATTGACTTGCTGAATTGAAAAAATCAGAAGGATCGAATCGGTCAGTTCTTTTAATCCATCCCTAAAAAATCGGATAAAAAAATTAACAAACTAATCAGTTAACCGATGAAATAATCGAATCAGACAAATTTTTTTTATTCGGAAGAATCAACTTTTTTTATTTTTATTTTTAATTTTTAATCAAATTAACATCATTTTTATCATACAAAAACAGCGTCGTATGGAGTTAAAAAAAATTAAAAAAATTTCAATAGTTTTATTTCATATATGTTTTCCATTTTAATTTAAGACAAATCATAAAATTAACATATTAATTGGCTTCCAAAATAAAATTTACTCATTAAGGTAAAACACATTTTAAAAAAAATAAATTATAAAATAATTAAAATTAAAATTTTTTAATAATATAATAAAATTTATATAAATTAATATTCAATAAATTAATAATTTTTATTATATTTTGATTTGAATTAATAAATTAAATTAATATTTAATTAATTAATATTTTTTGATTAATAAAATTGATAAGTTTATTAATTTATAGAGATTTTACTGTATGTATATATATATATTATTAGCCTCGAATTCTCTCTCACAGAAACTTGAAAGCAAATTCAGGTAGCCATGGATTTTACTCCTCTCACAGAAGCATTGGCCTCCAAATCCTACGATAAGATTTCTGATATTTGCGGTGAACTCATGCTCAAGGCAAATTTTTGCTCTTTCAACTTCTCTTTTTCGCTTTTAATTCATCGATTTTTAACTTACTGGATTATTTTTATGCCTATATTTTTTTCATTGGTAATTTCTTCTCCTAATAATGAAGTTTCAGATACCCTTTTCGTTAATTATATACCAAATCAAAACCCTAATTTTCTTTTTTTCTTTTTCCTTTTTTACAGTTCGCAGCAGAGGGTGTTCCATTTCAGGATGAATGGCCATATGCGATTCATCTTCTAGGCCACATTTATGTTAATGATATGTAATTTATTATTTTTTGTTTTTATTTTACTTTTTTTTTACCTCTATTAGTTTGGGATATTATGGTGGATTCGAAATTTGATATATTGGTTCTCTGTGCTTACCTCGTTAATTTTTGGCAGTGATTAAGTAGACGGTTAAAAATTGGTTTTGGGCTGAAATTTAAGGTTTTGGAGGATGGATTTTTTGTATGAACTATTTTACTCAATTGTGAGGTTCCTTATTATTTTTTGTTTTTTGAAGATTGAGGTTTTTATATTTGGGATTTTAGATTGTTGAACACCAATCTGTTTGCTTTAGATTTTCTCGTTTGTTTGTTTTTTTTCTTTTTGGACTTTAGCTTGGTTTAGAGGTTTCATCATTGAATGATGATCATGCAGTAACAGTGCTCGATTCCTCTGGAAATCAATACCTTCAGGGACCAAAGAAAACCAACCAGAAGTGGTTGCAGTCTGGAAAATTGGTCAGAAATTATGGACACGTGACTATGCCAGTGTGCATGAGGCTATTCGTGGTTTTGAATGGAGTCAAGAAACTAGAGTTCTTGTGGCTGCATTTTCAGGTTAGTTTTTAATACCTCGTGCTGTAAAAATTTTATACTCTCTTCATTTAGTTTCAGGTAATACACAACTTATGAACATTGCTTTATTTTGAATATCACAATGTTAATAAAACAAATTGATGCTTTATAGATGTACAATTTGCAATTTGAGGTCCTAAACTTTCATGCACTGGTGTTCTTTATTCCTCTTCTTCCCTCCAACCCTTTCTTTACCTTGTCTTTTGTTTTGGGGTGTGCTTGTAGTCAGCGGAGCCAAGATTTTATATAGGGGCGACCAACCTTAAAGAATTAAAAAATAAGCAATTTGAAGAGTGATATTGTTCTTTGACTAATCAAGAAAATTTTTGTATTAGTGTTCAGTTGGCTACTCATAAGATGTATAATTTTATTACAATAATCAATAATTGTCTAATAGAGAGCATGAAAAATTACAGGCTATGTTAATGAGCCAACAAAAACAGTTAAGAGGGCATTAAGTAACCAAAAATACTTTTCCATTCAAAAGTTGTTAACAGGCTATGTTCTTATGAATCTAACAATAGGAACAATTCCAAGTCCTGATTTCAAAATACAATATAACATAGCTTTTCTCTTTATACGATTCCAAATTTTAAAAAACTATAATTTAATAACTAGAAGACACAATTTCACGAAATTAAACTACAATTTCAAGAAATTAAACTACAATCACAACAAACAATCAAAACCCAAATACAATTTCAAGAAACCACTCTAAAATTTAAATTATTTCACATATATATAACCCAAACAATGAATTATCATGTCATCACCAAAAATGCACCCAAAAAAAAAAACAACCATCAATTTTCAAACTTGAATATGATAATCTAACAAACCAATTACCGCATATAAGACAATTGAATCAACATGCAATATAATATAAAGATACAAAAGAGAATAGCATAAAAAAATACCTGAAAAACAGGACTGAATGAGCCAAAGCTCTGTGGAGTTCTTCGAAAAAAGATTAACAAGCAGGCCTGTAATCCTCCTCCTCCGCTATATCCATTGCTCGATAACTATATACAAATTAAGTAGATAAATAAATTAATCACCGGCCACCTGCGAACAACTTCCCAGCAACTACCACTAATCTCTACCAATTTTGCCAAAAATTACGTCATATATCTATTTATTTAAAGTCTAATCTCATTCTTCTTCACAAAAAAGATAAACAAAAAAAAAGCACAGATTATAATAGCTACTTATGTTTTCTCGGAAAATCCAATACAAAAAGGGAAAAAAAAGGGCATATATTCGAATTAGAATTTGAAGAAAGAATAGAAAATATGTGAATAAAAGATGATAGAGAAAGGAGAATACCTGTCTGTTGATGATAGCGTGCTGCTACAAGTTTAACCAAACCTAAACTCTTTTTGGATGACAGAAAAATAGCACCGTGTGGTATAGAAATATATATATATATTAATTTTTTTTTTCGATGTTGATCCCCCTCTGTCAGCTCGTGGCTTCGCAACTTCCTGTAGTATTGCTGAAATTATGATCATTGGAAACTTAAGTGAAGTGATCAAAGCATTGTTGGGTTCAGATTTCCCCATTGGTTTCTTATGGAATGGAATATCTGTAATCATGATTTTAGTGGGTGAACCTCCTTAATGCAATGTGAGGATGTTCCTTTGTAACTTAGACATCATGAGTCAAACCACAGTAACATCTTCCTTATAACGTGAGGGAAGGGCTGTATAGATCTAACCCTCCTTGTAATGAGGGAAGTATTTTTTTCTCACTGTGTGGAATTTTTTTTGGTTCTCCTGAAAAAAGAAAAACTGTTTAATTCACCAACTGCTGATCACTCCTTGCAATTCAAAACATATCTCCTTCCTTACCTTATGTAAATTACCAGAAATAGTCTTCTTCCTTCATCTGGAGGAATGGAGGCTCTATTGGTATCCATTAAACACATGTACAGAAAATGGATCTACAAAGCTCTCCTTTACCATCATCTTTGATAGATTTATTTACTGGTACAATATGATGAATTCGTGAAGCTAATCAAATTTAGTCCTAGAACACCACCTACACCTTTAAAGTTTCCATCACAGAACAAATGAAGAAAAATGTTGAACTTTAAGAATAAAGACTATTCATTATATTGTGCTAGTTTGAACAAGCTTTTGGATGTCTTGAAGCAATTATATCTGCACTAAATGCCGCATATTGGTAGAAGTGGCAAGCAGCTAAACATAGGAACTGGTTCAACTGAGAATTGAACATCTGTTCTTATTTTTATTTTTTTTTTAAATTTAAATATGATGAAAAGGTTTCCTCATGTTTTTTTTCCTCCATACTAAGATATGAAACATCGGTGCTTTTGCTGTTATATGCTCAGATTAATGGCATCTTGACACTTTAAATTGTTTTGGTATGCAGAACTTTACACCAAGAGGATGTTTCAGCTGTTGCTGTCGGCTTATTCAACAATAAGCATCCAAGACACAGCTTGCTTTCTGGGAATGAATGAAGATGAAGCTGCAAACTGTAATATCATGTCGCTCTTTGTGCCATATTTATTCCAATAAGCATCCAAAACTATAGCAGTAGTGCACCAATTCCAAAATCAATTGGATATGGCTCCTTTTTTAAATTGTTTTATGGGTTGAGCGTGTCATGTTGATGGCTCCTGGGCTCTAGCTAAGTTGCTTCTCATGTTAAAATCTTAGCCAAGACATGCACATGTGTGAAGCATGTTCTTACACCAAAAAAGATGTTAAGATGTGAAAGCATGTAAGAGACAGCACTGCTTAAAGCAGCTGTCAAAACTATATTACTTCTCCGTCAATTGGAGTCTTAGATGTTAAAATCTCATTCTTTGTTAAGCTGATTTCAATGACTCTAACCACTGGAGATGTCTACATCTTCACCTGAATATTAACTGCAGGAGGCTGATTTATTGTTTGGAAAACAGATGAACCCTGATTGAGAACCCTGACAGATACTTCATTTAGTTGGCTTGCCTGAGCAACAGTTCTTAACAGCACTCAAGGCAGACCCTTTTGTTATGAAAATGGATGACTAAAAGATTTTTTTTTTTTTTCTAAATGATATAGTGAACTGAAACCTACGTCAATAGCAAGATCTTTGGTTGGGAGCTTTAGCTAGAAAGGTTTTACATATACCCGTGACTGATGATACTTATTTGATATCTTTTATTGATAATAGATTCTAAGGTCTTACTCATGCTAGGCCTAAGAAATTTTTGGATACGGGTGGCCCTTCCCTACAATTGACTGGTGATAGATTGTTCAATTAAAGCTTCTGTAGCAAATACTTTAGAATTCATGTAATTCTACTTTTTCCAGTTTCTCCCTCCTTGATGCTAAACTGTATAGAGCTTTATCGCTAATTAGATTCTTATTGTCATTTGCAGATGTACTGCAGCAAGGTTGGATTGCTGATCCTGCATCTCAAATGCTAACTGTGAAGAAGCAGCCAATTGTGACGGAGCAAAAACTGGACTCTAGTAAATTACAGCGCTTGACAGAATATGTATTCCACCTTGAGCATTAAACATACATTAAAATGTCAGAACTTTTGTTGAATATCCAGGTCATTTAGATCCTCATTTAAATGAGTAAATGCTTTAAGATTTACAGAACGTGGAAAATTTCATATGCTCTCTCTCTCTCTCTTCTAGTCAGGGCTTTCTTTGGGTGATTTTGCTAGGTTGTCATTTTTAACCTTTTTATCAGTGAAATTCTGCTAATATGATTTGTTGAAATTGATAGATTGAATTTTTTGCGGATGACACAACTCTATTTTTGCATTGATGGGAGAAAAAGGTAAGGCTATCACTTAGGGCCATGCTGAAGCTTGGCACATTGTAGAGATGATTAAGGCAAATCTTGGCCATTCTTCCTGTGTTGTATTTTCTTTTATAGTGCTATATGGAGCTAATGAATATTTTGCTCCTTCCTTTCAATTGGTATCTATCAATGGAGCATCTATCGCAGTTCCCTCTCGACCCAATCAATATTGGGGTTGGTGCACTCGTGACTGTAATTTCAGGTAACACCCACTCAGCTATTTGAAACTTTTTTTTTTTTTTTCTGTTTTTAACTTGGCCACTTTACTCACAGAACCATAGTAGGTTCATGTCTCTGAGATAATTTTGCATACCGTTAGACATTACAACTATTTGAGCCACCCTGTTTTTGTTGACCTTCCTATCCTCGCTCTTTGTAGGTGAATTATTTACAACACCTTTGATTGAGCTCTATCGTAGGATCGCCTGAAGACTGAGAACTTAGAATACCATTTGAAAAACATAACTACGTTTACAAATAATTTGTAACATTCATCTAAAATTATAAATAGTACATAATACATATTGATATTAGAATGAATTGCATCTAATGTATTTTTATCCCTATTCATCCTAAACACATTCTCTTTATATATATATATGTGTGTGTATATCTTTATCCCTATCCCTATTCCATTCCAAACACCCGCAAACACCCGCTTAGTGAGGCAGCTTTGGAGGAGGTGGTACTTCTGTACCCAACACCGGCTATAGGACACTTGATATCTATGATAGAGTTAGGCCAGTTCATACTCTCCCTACAAACCTTCTCTTTCAATTCAGAGACTCATCATCTCTGCACCTTATAGTGCAGGGTCTACTGACTCTTACATTTTTAATGTTGCTGCCACCATTTCCTCTCTCTTCTTCCTTCTTCCATCTTCCAACCATTACCCATGAAACCTTCTACAACCTCCACCACAGACCATGAGTAGTAAAAGAATGAGTATTTTTTTTAACTTTCACTTTATATTTCTTTTAACTTTTCATTTCCCTCCATTTTTTTTTCTAATTTGAAAAGAAATTTTTTGATTTTAAAAGTTAAATGATGAAATCTAATTTCCTTCTAATATTTATTTAAAAAAAATTAATTGAGTAAAAAATTACACTTATTTTTTAATTTTATTAACAAATAGTTCAAATTGAGTTTCAAAAAATAAAAAATAAAAAAATTAATCAATTATCTTTAGACATGTACATATTGTTAAAACATGTTGACAAATATTAGGGTGTACATGTTAAACAAAAATATGATATAATAAATTAAACTATTTGATGTATAAAATTCCAAAATCAAATTTTTTTTTAATAAAATTATTATATATATTTAACAACACCATCAACGTAATATTATTAAAATTTGATAAATATATATAATTATTTTATTATAATATATATTATTATATATAATAATATTATTAACATTTGATCAATAATATTATTAATAAACATACATTCCTTACTCGGTCTTTCCCTTTTTTTTTTTTTTTTTTTTAATTTTTAATTATATGACATGTTCCATATCAAAATAAAAAATAAAAATTATTATCCATCTCAGTAAAATTAATGGCATTAACCAATTTGTCACTAAAGCATCTGACGACGTAAAACACAAAAACTAAACTGTTGCAAAAAAATCACAAATCTTTAATATAATAAGTATAAAACCACATGATATTTTTATGTATTTTCCCCTAAATATTATTAGCACACTGTTAATTTAATTCGAATTAAAATTTGAAATTACAATTTTATATTTTTTGTGCAACTATATTTCTAATAAAATTGAATTCAATATTTATATAAGGTCAACGGAATTCAATATTTGTATAGTTATATTTACAGATTTTCTATCTTATTTAGTATCTTATTTTATGTTTCATACACTTTTTTTATGTTATATTACTTATGAAAAAATATTGAATGTTAAAACACTTTTAAAAAAGATAATATAGTGTATAAAGAAATATATGAAACAAGAGATAAATTACTAAATGAGAAAAAAATTCTGAATTATAAACTGATGGTGCAGAAAGCTCGGCCACCAAACTCCAAAATATTTTCTTTCTTTTGTTGATAGTATATTTTTTACCCTTAGACCTCAAATTTATTTATTTTAGCATTGAGTAAATGTAAATAAAATATAAGTCTATTACTCAAATTGTAATATGTATTTATAATAAATTATGTCGAGACGTGCAATCTCAAATTTACTTTAGTCCTACCAAAATTTTGAATTTTTTTTTAAAATAATGTGTTCTCTATGAGTCTAAATCTTAATCTTGCGTCCGCCAAATTGTACATAAATATAATTAATCTTTCAAATGACATACCCTTGGTAGACTTGTAGCTGGTCTAGTGTTCTCTAAAGAGCTGATGAGATTGTGCAAACTGAGAAAACAATGGAAGAGGCTATAGTTCTGTATCCATTTCAGATGATGAGCCACTTGATACCCATGATAGAGTTAGGCAAGCTCATACTTGCATATAAACCGTCTCTTTCAATTCACGTACTTATCCTCCCTGAACCTTGGATTACTCCACAATCAATTGCTTCTTACATTGCTAATATCGCTGCTACAATTCCCTCAATTTACTTTTACCATCTTCCTTGCACAAATCTTGATCAAACTGAAGCCTTTGAGGTTCTTCGTCTCAATAATCCTCATGTCCACCAAACCCTCTGGTCCATCTCCAAAAGCCACACCATTAACTCTCTAATTATAGACTTCTGCTGTGCTGTTTCTTTTTCTGTTGCATCTCAACTCAACATCCCTGCTTATTTCTTTTATCCTGGTTGTGCTGGAAGTCTTGCTGTTTTATTATGTCTTCCGATTATACACCAAAACACTACCCAAAATTTTAAAGATCTTAATATATTTCTTGATTTTCCAGGTCTGCCACCAATATTGCCATCTGACTTGCCTGTGCCAGTCTTGGATCGCTATAGTAAGCACTACGAAGGCTTTCTAGACATAGCCATCACCCTTCCAAAATCACTGGGAATTATCATAAACACCTTTGATTTGCTGGAGTCCAGAGCACTCAAGGCAATATCAGATGGACTATGTGTACCCAACAGTACCACGCCTCCTGTTTACTGTGTTGGGCCATTGATTATGACAAATACTCCAACAGATGGCGGTCACGAGTCAGAGTGTTTAACCTGGCTTGATTCACAGCCGAGTCAAAGTGTTATTTTTTTGTGTTTTGGTAACTTGGGATTGTTCTCAAAGGAACAATTAAGAGAAATGGCTATTGGGTTAGAGAGAAGTCGCCAAAGGTTCTTGTGGGTGGTGCGTGATCCATCTTCTAATAGCCAAAGCTTTTCCATTTCACCAGAAGCAGACCTGGATTTGGTCTCATTGCTTCCTGATGGTTTCTGGGATCGAACCAAGGAGAAGGGATTGGTAGTGAAGTCATGGGCTCCCCAATTAGCAGTATTGAATCACAAATCGGTGGGTGGGTTTGTGACTCATTGTGGATGGAACTCGGTTCTTGAAGCCGTGTGTGCAGGAGTGCCAAT
>CANXYC010348572.1:0-25923 GCA_948193065.1 Aleurites moluccanus | reverse complement strand
CAAAAATTCAAAATTTGCCAATTAAGTCCTAGCAGCCTTTAAACCATTTCTATGCCTAGAACTAATTCAAATAACATGCATAAATACCAATTTCATGCATAAATATATATATAAGCATAACAATATAAAGAAATTAAAAATATCCCCCCGAAGATCTCTATATGGATTTGGTTCAGGCTTAGCTGAGGTGTTACAATTATACCACATATATACATTAATACAGTCTAACTATGCCATTAATACACAACCCATGGAGCAACTAAAAATATACAAATAATACAATGTTTAAAATAATTACACTGTCAAATAGATACTGCAGAAATCCGTATAAGAACAAAAGACTAGATTATGCCTTCTACTATACACCTGAAAAATGGGAAACAATTAAAGGAATTTGTATAAAATACTCAGTGAATCTAGTATGCATCACTTAATAGAAAATGGTTAGGTAATCAATAGTAAATAGGTAAATAATCAATAAAAGTCGGGGTTGCACACCAGATTACAAAATAAGGAAAAACAATAACAGAAACAATGGTTGGAAACAATAAATGGATCCACGGTACTCATATCATGTAGATAAGACAGATAATGGGCCATTAACACATATAAACTCATATCAATCTTATATCATGAACATAAGACTGATCAAGCTCTACGGCTAGGACAGTTAACCCTTCCCAACTAGGGTTCCATGTAAATCAATGTGCACATTACCGACGGTATTTACCCGCTACCCCATCGGTGAGGAAGCTCTGTCAAATCAACATGTAAACCAATATAGGTATTGAACAAGTCATTGGAACACAATAAGTAATAATAAGCTTATCAATAGTCAATAGCTTTCAAATCAATCAAGTGATATTGTAGTTTATTAACATATGATTATTGAAGGAAGCAAATGGAACATTAATGGGTATAACATTCTTTAAAGGTTTGATATACAAAATAAATTTCAAAGGTCAAAAGGTTGGCATAATTGGCTAGCCAATGTCGCTGGCAAAAATGGCATTCAAATGGTAGGCCTACGAATGAAACAAGTGATAGTCCAATGAAAAATGAAGTAAGCATTTCATCAAACATATGGTGTGCAACATTGGACAAGCCATTAAGTTAGGTTTTTGTGCAACATTGACATTGCTCCACTAATCAACAACAAGCTCACAATCAAGGATACACAATAAGCATTTGGAATCCAACAATTAACATCAATCAAAGAATCAAAATGGCATGTGAAACAAGAAGAAAAATAAAGCAAAATCAAAAGGATGAATAATACTCATAGGTTCGGCCAAAATGGAGAGAATGGAGGAGGATTCCAATCATCAATTCAATGCTTTGGACATGTTAAATGATGCATATTAAACTCACCTCACACTTCAAATTGGCTAGGATAATTGATTTTCCACCTTAAGCTTCAAAGGAGGAAAAATGCACATTCATCCAATTCTTTGTTTTCTACACAAAACTAATCACCAAATAAGCTTCCATTAGCTTCCAATTAATATAATCTAAGCTAATTAAACATTAATCATCATCCATTTAAGGTTTGGTAACTAACAACTTCAATTAGGGTTTCTAATTTTGGAGATTTTCCATCAAATGCATCAATTGATGCAATTGAACCATAAACCCATCTAATTCAATGTCTAACATACCTAATTAATCTATTTAATCAAAGGAAACAATTTGTTACCTTGGTTTGAAGATGGAGCTGAAATCTTCTTTAAGTTTGTTCATGATTTACTTTGAGTTTCTAAGTGAAATTAGGATGAAAATTGAAGAATCAAGGTTGGATTTAGTGTTTTCTTTAGGTTTTCCTTAAGAAACAAGCTTGAAATTGGTGGGAAAGGCGAGATAATGGTTCGGCCACTTGATGAAAAAGGAAGAAAATAGAGAGAAAAATCTCTAAGTGTTGCTTATATAGTAGGAAAAATCAGCAAATTATATTTTAGTCCTCAAACTTTCCATTAATTAGACTTTGGCCCCACAACCTTCTGTAATTAATTCTGTCAATTCTGTTGAGAATCAAATTTTAAAGTGGGAACTGAAACTAAAATGACTTATTTTTATTTGTAGTTTATCATCATATAGGTTTCAGAGTCATTCTAGTTCATGGATATTAGGTTTTCCAAAATGCCCTTGAAGTTTCGCTTATTTACGGTTCTGCCATTATATTGATTTTCCAACATCTTTAATATTTTTTTATATTTTTTTCATATAATTAACTATTATCATTTTTAATCTTCCATTATACAAGTATCTGTGAAAAATTAACTTAAATTAGATACTGTATCAATTTCTTAAGCTTTATCGGTGTTTCCAACCCGATAACTATTGTAACTGTTCAATTATTATAGCAAATATCTAGGGTATTACAAAATTCTATCATTAAGGTCATGAAATAATAAACTTAATCTACTAATTCTAACAGAGTCCGAATTTCCAGAATTCACACAAAACCATTTTTACTTTTCCTACTTGTTCTTAATATATACCTTTCAAAATAAATCCTAATTTCCTAGTCATAACCATATATAATCTCATATCTTTCTCAAATCAATAAATTCAATAATCATCCAATTTATAAATATCATTAAATAAGTAAAACATCAAGGAAGTAGAATTTTATCTTAATCAAAACTTCCTTCTCCCTTGTCATCTTTGAAATCTCTCATTCTCTTCTTTCTTCACTCTTCCTTTTTCTACACAATTATTACCTCTTAAACACCTTTTCACCCTTATTTTAACTTGAATATAGGCTTCCATAAAGAAATTTCACCATAGACTATGTTTAGATGTAAGGTTTTGGTGTAGGAAGATGAAAAAGAACAAAGGAAATGCTTGGTTATAG
This sequence comes from Aleurites moluccanus, assembly GCA_948193065.1. Taxonomy (NCBI): domain Eukaryota; kingdom Viridiplantae; phylum Streptophyta; class Magnoliopsida; order Malpighiales; family Euphorbiaceae; genus Aleurites; species Aleurites moluccanus. Next base: position 23,069 of record CANXYC010348572.1, on the reverse strand, counting down.
GTTCGACCAAACAAGGAATTTAGTGTAGGAAATATTGTTTTCCTCCTCTTAATTCTTATTCTTAGACTTTTATATATGTTCAATAAAATCCAACACAATAACAATAAGTTTTTCATAGAGAAATAAAGAAAATTCTAGAGAAATGGAGAAAGAATTACAAATGAGCACATGTTTTTTACTATTTTCTTATAATATTGTAATTAAGTAAAATAAATGATATTAAGTTCATAACATGGCCATTTGGCCAGACATCTTTTGTGATGAAATGGTAATGGTTTTTGTCTTTTTCTTAAGGAAGCAATAGAAAGAAAAATTAAAGATAAGTATAAAAGCTTTTTACTTATGAAAAATTGACATGTGTTAAACTTTTTCCTATAATTCTTTAAAGTATATATATATAAAAAACTTTAGCTAAATTTGATAAATATGTCCAGCTCACTAAGTGAAAAAAAAAAGACATGAATTTTTTACTTTTTAACTTATGTAAATGATGATAAAATTTGATGGGTCTCATTTACCTTTAGTTTGAAAAATTCATTTTTCCTTCCTATTTCAACTAGTTCTTTATAACCATATCTTTTTTTTTTCTCTCTATTTGACTTCTAATTTACTCTTTCTCATTATTAATCATCCAAATATTGACTCTTATTCTCTCCATTTAACATTCCATCACTATCTCTACAGTTGCCTACTTCTAAGCTTGTAGTTTCCATACCGAATTTTTCTCAACTTTCAATACTTGACTAATGATCGTATCTCACTAATTCGATTAATTCTCATTACCTTAATTTACTTGAGTCTGTCTAAAATTTATCATACTGTGTATTCTGTCTCATTTACTAAATTTCTCAAATCAGTATATATTTTATTCCAACTTATATAACTGTTTTACAGAACTGCTATTAGGTTTTTTTATTTCTATCACTGTCTAATCATTACTTCTCTATACTCCGATTCACTGTCGTCTATTTGGTTCTCTTCTGAGGTATTACAATTCAATTAACAAAGATAGAAGTTCCAAATTTTCAGTTAAGGTAATTTCTAAATTTTAATCTAATTAGAGTTTTAATTGTATCAATGAATAATATAATGAATAAATTAGTTTATTTGAGTTAAAGAATTGAATTATGTAAAAACCACAATTCTATTTAACTTAGACCTTTTAGATAATTTCTTTGAATTTTGTTTTTTAGATTCACTTTCTTATTTAAGCTAAAATTATCCTTCAAGTTATTGCATTCTTTTGTCATAACCCGTTTCTGGATCGCGACGGTCCTAGGGCACGGGAGATGCCAATGGCGATCGGTACCCGTAGAACCCAGTATTATATGCACAATCTATAAACTACAATATACTATCCTTTTTAGTTATTTACCATCCATTCTATTATTCTGTAATTCATTCTGTAATTTACTGCAAATGGATGTATCAATCCACATATCATATAACATCATCATCATATATCTCATAATATCATTATAACATATATACATGTTCATTTCCTAGCTAACCCACACATACACCATGGAGTAGCTAGATAATGAATACCAAAATACAGAAATATAGAAAATATACATCAATGACTGTAGCAGAAATCCTCAGATGATAGACGTCGAGATTCTGCAGCCTACTCCTCTCCTGAAATGGTTAAACAATGAAAAGGTGTGTATAGATGATACTCAGTGAATCTATATGCATCAACAATAAAATAGTAAGTAATAATGGAGTAAAGGTATCAATAATACAATTACAGTGTACAGAATCGATATCGGTTACAGAATAGCCAAGGAATATAATATAGGCTCGGTATCATATGGAAAGACAGATAAAGGGATGGATTGTATGAAATCATACAATCTCCAGTAAACAGTATGGACCATATGCGAACATATAGGTCTCCAGTAGCATATCAGTATCAGTGAGCATAAGACTGATAAGGTCTTATAGCTATGACCATAACCCCTCCTAGTTAGGGCATTGGTAATACTATGTGCACATCGCCAACAGTATTTTCCCACTACCCTGTCAGGTCGGTAGCTCTATCAAGCCACATGAGGATCAATAGAAAGAAACAGTATATCAATGGATACCATTATGCAACAATGGCATCCTCCATATCAATGAACTTAATATCAATCAATTCAATTATCAATAAGATCAATGGCAATGCTATAGGTAACATACAATCAATAGCAATTGGTTTGGAAATTAAGAAAGACATGGAACAAAAGTTGGTTCGGTGACGGAAATCGGTAGGCTAATTGGCATACTAACGTCGCTGGCGACAATGGCATTCAAATGGTAGGCCTATGGAATACAAAACAATAGGTCAAAGACAAATGAACTAGACATTTCATCAAATACATGGTGGGCATACAATGGCAAGCCAATAGGTTAGGTTTAGGTGCAACATTGACTTGCCCAATTCAACCAACATCAAGCTACATTGTCAACAATAGTATAGGCTTCAAAGAAACAAAATTAAACAACATCAAATGAGGTCAAATTGTCTATGGAAACCAAGCAAAAATAGGCATGGTGAATAGTAAACTAGGTTCGGCCAAGGTGAGGTTTTCACAACAAGTTTCCAATTCCAATTTTAACATAAATGGCATGTTATTATATGCATATTAGACTCACCTAATGCTTCAAATAGCCTTAAACAAGCCAATTCCACCGAATTCCTCCAAATACACCAAATAGCACAACTTGGTTACAACTTGAGTTCTACACCAAACAATCCATCAATTAGTTGTCTAAAGACTTCCAATTAACTAATTCCAACATCAATTAACAAAAAATAATACCAAATCACTTAGCTCATTCATACAACTTCAACCTAGATAGCAAAATTAGGCATTTTCATCAAACTGCATCAATTGATTCAATCTAACCTAAAACCCATCAAATTCAAGCTTAAAATCATCTAATTAATCAATAAAATCAAACAAATAAACTCCTTACCTAGATTGAGTGTATGAGTTGAATTCTCCCTTTTCAAATTCCTTAAAATTCTTCAACTTTCCAAGCAATCTAATGGATGGAAAAGATTGAACACTACCCAAATACAACTTTTCTATGAATTTTTCCTTACAAACTTTGATTGGAAATGAAGAAATTTGAAGAAGAAAGTGAAGGATAGGTTTCGGCCAAAAGAGAAGAAAGAAGAAGAAGTTGAACAAATTTTCCTAAGTGTGAAATATATAGAAAATTCAATTTGACAAATTACAACTTAATCCCCGAACTTCCATGTATCACACTTTGGTCCAAAATCTTTTGTAATTTATTCTGTCAATTCTGTCTAGAATTAGATTTCAAAGTGAGAGTTAATAGGCTTATTTTAATTTATACTTATTTATAAAAATGGTTTTGGAGTCATTCTATAACTCCGACTGACTAATTTTCACTATTCACCTTAAACTTCCATTTATTTATGATTTTACCATTGGTTACTTTTTCGGTATTTCTAAATGATTTTCACTTCTTTCTTTTTACCAAAATTACACATCAACTTCAAAAATTCTTCTGTTGACCGGACTGTTAATTTCTCAGCAGTATTCCCGACACCGTCGCTTTCTGGGAAAGTAACAAGTTCGCTTTCTAACTATGTCTCTAAAATTATTTTCCATCATTTCAAGGCTAGTGAACCACAAACTGAGAATTAATTCATGCATGTGAGTTAGGAATTTATAGGGGTATTACATCTTTATTTATTTAGGAATTTATAGGGTATTACATCTTTATTTATTTCCTACTTAGTAACTAGGTTCTCCAAGTTATTGCTTAAGCAAGCTTCTAGATTTTCTAAGGTGTTACAATTATCTGGTGTTGAATTTTAAAATAAAAGTACACTTCTTCCAGACCAACATCTTTTGTTGGTTTAGAGAACCTTTTGAGATTATCACCAATAATGGATCTCATGTTCAAAAGAAAGTAGTGTATTTACCTAAGAAAAAGATTCAGCATCTCCAGTCTTCTCTTTATCGCCTCAAACTAATAGGTAGTGAATGAGACAATCAAAACTATTTTGCATAAGGTGTTCACAAGTCAAACAGAGTCTGACATATTAAAAATGGATGTCTTTTATCAAAATCAAGGTATCTAAAATCTAAGATAGTTAGAGCTCTAGATCATAGTTAGGTTGTTCCATATTTATTCAAGAAGGTCTTGTCTGCCAAGAGTGTCATCCTAGTGAAATCAATTTTTTTTTTCCTTTGCGTGCCAATATTTCAAATTCTTTTGATTCATTAGCTTTAAAAAGAGAAAGAAAAAGAAAGTTACCTAAGTTGAAAATCCAAGAGAGAAAGTTACCTATGTTGAAAATCTAAGAGGGCGACTTAGGCATAAGTTAAGGAAAGTCTGTCGAGTTGAAAACTCATAAAGGTAGCTCAATTAGAAATTAGTTCAAATTTGGATTTCAAAGCCAAATGCCATCATTCAAAAGTTCAAACCAATTTGTCTTTTTCAATGAAAGGAACACAGTATGTTCTATTCAAATGTCAATAGTTCAAACACATCAATCTCATTTGTACTACCTCACTCAAGTAGTACATAATCAAGTCTGTCATAGCTAAAAGTTCATCCCTCTTTATGTCAATTATTTGAAAAGGGATTTGACTAACTTTATCTCCCTTCAAAATCATTTCTCTAGTCAACCATTCAAAGTCATCCATCTTCATGTCAAAAGCTTCTTTCTTAAATCATCCTAATAGCTAAAGAAGCTTTTAAGTCAATAAACATCATATTAACCTAACATATGCCTCTATCCCACATTAGGGACATGTCCTTTATATCAATTCATCTAATCTCTTAGCCAAAGTAGTTAAATGGCTAAGCTGCATTTATCTCTTATTTAGGGCATGTCTCCAAAGTCGTTATTAGTAAATTACCACTTGGTCACAATAGCCAAGTAGCTTTTATCCATCCTCCAATGTCATCATTCCTTGAGTCAAATATCCAATCATCAAATCAAATAGTCTTTCTTCATTTTGAATGGCTTTTCATTCAAATCATTGACCCATGTGTTAGCCCCCATTAAGTTCAACTGACAAAGTGTCAACCCAAAGTCATTGATCCATGTGTCAGTCTCATAAAGTCCAACCGACAAAGCATCATCCCAAAAGTCTTTTCAATCTCAGACATTATAAATAGTTTCTTTTTTCTTCTCCATAAATAATGCTATAACAACAAACTCATAAAACCTTCTAAAATCAACCAAATTGCCCAAAAATATTCAATCCTCTCAATAGGGTTTAACCTATCCCAAACCTCTCAAGATGTTCAAACATCACAATTTGTTTATGAAAAGCCTATAAGCCATCCATTGAAGCCCAAGTTCCTTAGCCAAAATCAAAATCAAATCATGTTGCTCAAACCTCTCAAAAGGTTTAACCCATTATCCATTTAAGCCCAAGTTTTAGGGGGAAAACAAAAACCAATTCATCAGAATTTATGGGTCAAATGAAGCAGACTTGTCAAACCCATTTTCCTTAGTGAAACCAAAGTCAAAACTCTCAAGAGAGTTCAACCTACAAAAAACATCCCGGATCATCCAAACAACTAAACTTTCTACCATATTTAAAGTCCATTGCCTTTTTGAAGTTGGATCAGGCATGGTACCAAAATTAAACTCGTTTCTTCTCAAATGAACCACAAATCAAGGTCTATGAGAACCAACCTTCCTTGGATAGCTCAAGTAGCCAAATCATCAACCCAATGAGCCAGTTGAAAACTCTGTACCTAAAGTGAATCCCAAAAAGGCCCATTGGATCCTATAAGTATGAGACAACTAATTGTTAGTACTGAGTCAAAGCTAGAAACAAATTCATCCATCAAATAAACGAAATAGAGTGGGAACAAAATCACCTTTAAAATGAACCAAATAGATAGACTTTTTAAAATACCTCAAATAAAAGCCAAATCATTTGGTCCAAACTAAAATTGATCTATTTAAAAGATAAACTTGACCATAGCCTTCTAAAAATAATCTCTATGGTTTCAACCAATCAACCCCAAGGCCAAATTTGACCATAGCCTTCCCCAATGACCTTCATGGTTCCAAATCAATTTGACAAGATTGATCAACTCAATATAGTATTCGACCTCAACCCTCCAATATAATCTTTAAATCTAGACTGAGCATGGCATCATCCTCAATCCTGCTTACTGGACTTAAACTGAATGTGGCAACATTGTTAAAACATTACCATTCTATTATCAGTACCCTATGAATAGACAAACCAAGGCTAAATAGATTGCCAACTCCCTCTTGACCGTCAAAGTAACTAAGTCACCTTCCTTCCGAAGCACTGTTCCCCCAAAAGTGGGTTATTTATATAAAAATATAAATCACCCTTGAAAAGTCTAAGTCAAAATGACCTCATCCTTTGGACCAAATTCCAAGCTAGGCCAAACAAAATGCCAAAACTCTTTTGACTGTCAAAATTACTAAGTCATATTTTTCCAAAATTACCTCATGAAAGTGGGGCATCCTACTAAAACTTCAATCACAAATCTAACACTTCTCATAAATTATCATCTTAACACTTTAGCGATTTAGGTCATTCTTTCACTGGTTCAAAGTACCAATTTATCAAAGCAGTCACATTTATGCATACCTAGATTATACTTAGGATACACTTCATGAGTTGTCACTTTAACATCGTAGTTGTTTAGGTCAATCTTTCAATGGTTCAAGATAGCCAATTCGCAAATACACTAACATCTTTACATTTATATATTAGAATTAGGATGCATTCTATAATAGACTTAGAGTCTTAACCGAACAAATTAAGACTTAACAAACCCTTAAAATAGCTTCAGATGTCATATCTTATATGGTTAGAACATAGTTGACATCAACATCAACCTAGAGTAGAAGTTAGGTATCCCTTTCCTAAAAAATCAGCAATCCTTAAGTTTTAAATCCTACATCAAGATAACATTATTATTAGCCTAGCAAAGAGCTAGGACCCCTCATTTTGAGACCTATAGTAGAGTTATATTTTCCTTTTCTAAAGTCAATTATCTTAGGATTAGGATTCATATTTTAAATTTGACTTGGCATCGACATAAACAGGTAGCAGAGTTAGGTTTTTCTTTTCTAAAGTAAATTATCCTAGGATTAAGGTTCACATCTTAAATTTAACCTGACATCAGTATAAACTGGTAGTAGAGTTAGGTTTTCCTTTTCTAAAGTCAATTATCCTAGGATTATGATTCACATCTTAAATTTGACCTAACATCGTAATAAACCTATAACATAGTTAGATTTCCTTTAGAATTAACCATCTTGGGCATACTTTAGGATCCATACTTTATAACCAATAACAAATTAGGTTTCTCCTTTCTAGAATCAGCCATCCTGTGGCATCCTTATAATTCACATCTTAGATCTAGTATAGAGTCAGGATACCTTCCTAAGGGCATCTTTAGGAGTTTTTCATACCTCACATATTTAGAATTTTTTTAAACCTAAGGGCATGTTTGAAGTTTTTCTTTTTTAAGGGTAGTTTTAGGAGTTTTTCTTTCCTAAGGGCATCTTTATGAGTTTTTCAAACCTAAAGGCATCTAGGAGTTTCAGACCTAAAGGTATCTTTACGAATTTCATCTAGGAGTTTTTCAGACCTAAAGGTATCTTTACGAGTTTTTCAAACTTATGGGCATCTTTAGGAGTTTTTTTAGACCTAAAAGTATCTTTATGAGTTTTTCACACCAAATGGCAGCTTTAGGATACCTTCTCTAAGGGCAGCTTCAGGATATCTCCTTAAAGGCAGCTTTAGGACATTTCCTGAAGTGCAGCTTTAGGATCCCTTCCTTAAAGGCAGTTTTAAGATATCTTCCCTTCCTTTAAAGTAGTCTTAGGAGCTTTTTATACCTTTCTTAGGATAGCCTTAGGAGCTTATTTGACCTTCCTAAGAGCAGCTTTAAGATACCTCTAAGAGCGAGCTTAGGAGCTTTCCAAACCTTCTTAGAATGGCCTTAGGATCCTTTTATCCTAATCTAAATGCGGTAACTTATGTTCACCATCATCATGATTACTTTTCAAGAAAAGCAACATTTGAGGGGAACTTATGAATACGTGATTTTTACACCCCATAACTTTTAAAAATAAAAAAGGCCAAAATGGACAAGGAACACAAGTAGCCTGACGGTAAGCAACTTACCAAAACTATAGTAGGTCTTAGATCCAAACCACAAGTGTTTTCTCCCAATTTTATATTATTTTTCAAACTCCAAATCCCACATCTTTTTTATATGAATTTAGCTCCTAAATGTCCAAGCATAAAATCTTTTTCTCCAATCCCACATCAAAAAAAGAGAAATGAGAGCTTCCAAAGTTTTCTTATAAAAGGAAATTTCCTTTTCATTCCAGAGCACACTATAATAATTAGATAAAAAATTTTCTAATTGGCTTTCCTTTCTTTTTTTGTCAATATATTTTTTCACAAGTAGCTTATTTTCTTTGATCTTGAACTGATTTTTTTATTTCTATTTGAATTAAAGGAATATAAAATTTTTCATGGCATATGGAATCCTAAAATTAATTCTTTTTGATTTTTTTTTTGTTTAATTTAGACTATTTTCCTTTTGCAAAAGCGAAATTTCGATTTGAAAGGGTCTTAAGACCTCTGCCTAAGTAAAAGAAAAATGTATGAATCTTTTAACTCATCTCTTTTTAATTTTTCATCTTAAATTCTCTTTCAATTTTATTTTATCTAATTTAAGGTATTTTAAATTGCTCTAATTTAAGATATCTTAAATTACTCTAATTTAAGGTATTTTAAATTAATTTTTATTTAATTGCTTTATATAATTTAAGATATCTTAAATTATCCTAATTTAATATATCTTAAATTAGTTTTTATTTAATTATCCTATTTAATTTAAGATATTTTAAATTGCTCTAATTTAAGGTATTTTAAATTAGCCTTTCATATAATTATTATTTTTTTTAATTGCTTTCATTTAATTTAAGGTATTTTAAATTAGTCTTTCATTCCCTAATTTAAAGTATTTTAAATTAGTTTTTCATTTAATTATTTTTATTTAATTGCTTTATTTAATTTAAGATATTTTAAACTTTCCTAATTAATCTTTATTTAATTTAATTTAAAATATCTTAAATTGTCATAATTTAAGGTTTCTTAAATTAATCTTTATTTAATTACTATTTAATTTAAGACATCTTAAATTATTTTTAAATTAATTTTTTATTTAACTATTTTATTTCAACCATAAATTTTAAAACTTCATCTTCAAATAATTATTTTTAAATACTCCAAATATATAAAGATGTGAATAAGTTAAACTACTTCTTGATTGCTCTGATTTAATTAAGTAACGAATGAAGTTGAATTCGAGTATTATAATAATTGACTTAAATAATTTACAAGTATGATTGAAAATTGAAATTTTATAATTTTAAATATATTTTATATAATAATTTACTAATCTGAGTTTTAATAATAGTTAAATCCAACCGAGTCAAATTCAACAACTTTAAACAGTTCCAATTTAAAAGAAAAAATTCGATTGAGTGGGAGAGTCCAGTTAACATTAATGTATTAATTAGAATCCAATGCGTCTTCGAAAGGAAAAGAACACCGACACTCTGTAACGGACAATTACTAATGGCCATAATAATTGGAAAGAGAGCTTTATGGATAACAGCTAGCAAACAGTGATAGGATGGAGCCCACTAAAATTTAAAAGTTGTTAATAATTTAAATCACCGACTAGCGACGCCTCCACTCCATCCAAAACCAAATTTAAAAGTTTAGATTATATTCCATCTACACTGTATTACACAACATCTTTCACTTGCTTATTTTTTTTTTTTAGTAAATAAATTTTATATATACAAAATAAAAATTAAATTAAAAATTTATTTAAAATTTATTTTACCAAATATTTAATAAATTTATATTTAATCATCTTATTAATTTTTTAAGTAATTATATTTCTATATGTTCAAATTATACACAATATTTTTTATTATTTTTCAACTGACTTATATATCATAACTTGATTATATAAATTATTTAATTTATTAAAATATAATATTTAAATATATAGATGAAGCTATTAATAAATTCTCAGCTCACAGATTTATGCCAATTGGTCTGTGTACTAATTAATATTCAACTATTACACCACAATGCAGACTGTGTTACATTGTTGACCTGACAGAGTATGATACAATCACTATCTTTGAAAAAAATTTTGTTTATGAATAAAAAAATAAATTATTTTTTAACTCTTAAATTTTAATTTAATTAATATTTATATTCTTATTTTATAAAAATTTAATTAATTAATCACTATATTTTAATTCTATTAAATACTTTGATCTTTTCGTTATAATTTTTATTTATTATAAAAAAATTTATAATTATCTTAATTAAATAAAAATAATTTTATTTATTTTAATTTTTGATTAAATATATAAAAATAAATTAAATAATTAAATAAAAATAATTATTTTAATTAAATAAAAAGTAATTTATTTATTTTAATATTAATTAAATGTAAAAAATTAAAAAATATATATAAATATTCCATACAACAAAAATATTCAAAAATATTTTTTATTTTAATTAAATTTAAAGTGCAGGAACATAAATATTAATTGGATAAAATTTTAAAGACTAAAAATAATTTATTCAAAAAATGAAAATTTGAACAATGTAAAAATAAAGATATTTTAGATATTTTATTAAAACTTAATGAAAAAGTGAAAGAAAATGAATAAAAAAAATTAAAATGTCTAACTAAATTAAAATATAAAATTAACTAGTTAATTTTTTTAAAAAATAAGAATGCAAATATTAATTAGATCAAATCTCAAAAATTAAAAAAATAATTTATCTATAAAAAATTCAATTATTAGAAATACATTTTTTCGCAAAAAATATTTTTTATTTTTTAATATTTGAAATGTTTGAAAAATTAATTAACTTCTTAATGAAAGAAATTATTTTAAGAAAAATAATTTTTTAAAAATATTGACAAAATTATTATAAAAAATAATATTTAAAAATAAATTTATTAATTCATCAATAATTGATAATTATTATTCGCGACTATCATCGATCACTAGCAATAAACTATTATAATTTAATATTTTTTATATTTTCATATTTAATAATAAAATTTAAAAAATGAAATTTGTATAAGTTTAAAATGTGTTTGTAGTCTTATAAATTAAATTTTTTAATATTAATTTATAATAATATAACCAACCAATAAAAATTAATTTTTTGAAAAAAAAATTAAAAATGTTGTACTTGAAAAATATTTTTCAAAGATAAGTTGCTTTCCAGGAAAGTAAGGAGATTATATTTTTTATTTTTGAAAAAAAAAAAGTTAACTTTTAATATATTATTTAGGTCAAAATCATGGGTTTTAAAAAAATTTGATTATAAAACATTATATATTTTACGTCAATTTTAAATTAATTGCAATTATAGTAATTTTATAAAATTATAAATAATTTTATCATTTATTTTATTAATGTATTAATAAAACTTAAATTTAGAGTCAAACTATAACTTTTATTTTTTTTTAGAAATCGCTTAATTTGGATAGATGATGTTTCTTTAATACTATTACTGAATTTTGAAAGATGGAGTTATTCAATTGATGGGGTGAGGCACATTCAATAATTTAAAATTCATGTTCCATTTACCACAACACAACCAAATAGATATTTTGGGGGTGTTTGAGTATAAATAAAATTTTAAAAAATAAAATTTTAAAAATATTATTTAAAAAATTAATATATTTAATTTATTTTTTTTTTGTTTTTAATTTTTAAAATAATTTTTTGAATTAATCTGCTAAGTGCTCAAAAAATCATTTAACATTTTTTAAATTTCAAAATAACATTTTAAATTCATTTTAAGTAAATTCAAACATTCTCAAAATATCAATAGAATGAATTATTATTTTTTAATTTTTAAAATTTGATGTAATTTAATTATTTTGTCAATTTTCTCTTATTTTTCTGTTAAATTTTAATAAAATAATCAAAATACTCTCTGTTTTATTGTCAAATTTTCTTTTTTTTGATAAATTATTATTTTTTTTAAATTTAAAATAATTAACACTTATATCATTTTTTTTAATTTAATTAAAATAAAAATATATAAGAATATTTTTTATATGAAATATTTATATGAATTTTTTATTTTTTATTTTATGTATATTTAATTTAAAATTAAAATAAATAAAATTATTTTTTATTTAATTATAATAATTATTGTCATTTAATTATTTAATTTATTTTTTATATTTAATTTAAAAATAAAATAAATAAATTTACTTTTTATTCAATAAAAATAATTATTAATGAAAGCTATGTATAATTATGATTATAATATATTTTATTTCATTGTTATTAATAATTTTAATTTTGAGATTTTTATTAATAATAAAAAATAGTTGCGATGGAAACATTCTAAGTACAATATTTTTAATATTGAATTCATTATGAGCCAATATTTTATGGATTGGATATTTGTCTAATTAATTCAAGCGTTAATGATTTAAATTATATTTTTTGAATTGGTCGACCTCAATTCATATATTAATTTAATTTTGATTGAAATTGAAAAGTAAGATTTTTTAATTTTAAAAATGATTTTTAATATTATTAATTAAAATAATCAAATTTTGTATATATAATAAATTATTATTTATTTTTGAGATTTTATCTAATTTATAAAATAGTTAATTTTTTAAAAAGAATTTAATTAATCCTTCCGTTATTTTTTATTTTGATCATTAAACCTATATGAAATAAGTAGAATCTATATCAAATAACTAAAATTCCTTTTATAAAAGAACTGCTTTGGCCAAGACAACTTGCGACTCTGTCCCTTAATTTCCATGAACACCAACCTCCACGGAGATTTCGATTTCCCTTTTTGGGGAAAGTCCAGCATAACATTGCCAGCAACTTTAATCACATCATATCATCAATTTCACTATTTCTACCATCAAAGCATATCAAAATCGAACAAAACCCAAAATCAATATATCCCCGATTTCTCCATCCGAGTTTTCCAAATTTTTAACGTTGGCGATGAAATCAAGCCCTGGCGACGGTGGATTGTTGATCGCCGAAGTGTTATAATGATAGCTCAAATTTGTTTCTTCTATTACCTTTGGAATCTGCTTGAGCATGAAGGCAATTTTGACTTTGCGTTTGGTGATGCGGACAAAGTCAATTACTAGAACTGACATCAGAGGTTAATTAAATTGCTCAAGGTAGGTGAAATAGTTATATATGATTTTGAAAATTTTATATATGATATATATATATATATATATCATATTTTTTAATTTAATATTAATTTAAAATTTAAAAAATTAATTATCCATAAAAATTAATTAAAAATAAATAAAAAATTTAATTTTTAGAAAAATAAAAATTTTGAATATGTTAATTAATTTAATATATAAATTTTTAAATATTAAACTATTTTTAAAATTTTAGGAAGAGAACACCCTATATATTTAAGGAGGAATATAAAAAATTTAAAAAATAATATTATAATAATAAAATAAATTTATTTAAAAAATTATAAAAATAATAAAAATTATTAAATATATATTTTAATTAGAAATAATCAAAAGTCATTATAATATCATTGAAAAAAAAAATTAAAAAAGAAAATAAAGAAAATTGAGAAATAAAATGAAGAAAAATTAAAAATAAAATGAAGAAAAATAAGATTAAATAATATTTTATCATTGATTAAAAAATTAATTTTCAAAATAAAAGGATTAATTTATTAATTTTATTACAGCTTAAAAATTAAATAATAATTTATTTTAAAAAATTTAAAAAATAAGGTGTACGTGTTCCTTTTTACCTTTATATACATTTAGATATGAAAATGCATTATTATGCATAAAAAAAAAATTAATTTTAGATTTAACTAATAAAAAAAAAATAGAGAGATGAATTAAATTCACTGAAAAATTAAAAAGTGAAGAATTATTTAATTTCAAAGAAAAAACACTTTATAAATTAAATTAAATCTCAATAATAAAATAATAATTTAACCTCATACATATTATGAAATTTGAGATTTTACTATTTTGTAATTTAGCATATAGTTTTGATCCCATGATTAATGGTTAATTAATTCAAACAAGCGTAGGTGTGGGGAGGCTACTGCTGTTCTGCTCATAAACAATGCATCCAGAGGAAAATCCGAGCGAATGGGCTGTATCATATTTACGACAAAAAATTAAAAATAAGAAAAACACGTTACTTTTGTAGCTACCTACTGATATAAATACAATAAAATTGCTTGCAGCTCTTCCCTACACTTATCTTAAAACAGGTGGCTCTCTTCATTAAAGATAAATCTTTTCTCAAAGAGAAGGAAAGCATCAATCTTTAAAACCTTAATCTTGTGATCTGAGAGACTTCTTCTACTTATAATTCTTACAAAAACTAGAAATGGGTTTTTCAAGATCACACCGATGGTGTTGTTATCTTCTTGTTTTTATACAATTAATGCTCGAAATAGAAGCTGGTAGCATTCCAATTACTATTGTTGAAACTGCAAAAGCTAGAGGAGCTGGTAACTACTTTTTCATTTATTTTTTCAATTTTCTTGAAATTCTTTTTTCCACATTTATCAAATTTTCCCTGAAATGTTTTTCTTTTTTGCAGTTTGTTTGGATGGAAGTCCACCAGCTTACCACTTTGATAAGGGATATGGTTCTGGGGCTAACAATTGGTTGGTTCACATGGAGGTATTATTTATATATAGTCTTCTAATAAACCTTAGATAAATTGATTTCAGCCGATTAGTTCTATTTATAATCTTTAATAGTTTGATTTGTTTTAAGTTTCAAATGGATCCACAATATATGAAGTATTCTTCATGTATTATAATTAATGGTAATATATATGCTTAGGGAGGAGGATGGTGTGATGATATTGAAAGCTGTCTTGCTAGAAAGGACACATACAAGGGTTCGTCATTGAAAATGGAGAAAACTATGGGTTTCTCTGGTATACTTGGGAGCAAGCAAGCTGCTAATCCTGGTATTCTTCTAGTTATAATCAACTTTTGTTTATTAGCATTACATGTTTATTATTATAATTTGAGTTTTTGAACAAGTAAATTTTGATTGAGTTCTGTTTCTTGAATATGTAGATTTTTACAACTGGAATAGAATTAAGATTAAGTACTGTGATGGGTCATCTTTTACTGGTGATGTTGAAGCAGTTGATCCGGTAATACAATTGAAATATCCTTAGATTTTTAGAGGTTTTTTTTCCTGGTTGGAAAGATTGAAATATTTGTGTACTTATCTGTGCTTAATTTTTCTGGATCAGAAAACTAAACTTTTCTTCAGAGGTGAAAGGATTTGGCAGGCTGTTATCGATGATTTATTGGCTAAAGGGATGAAAAGTGCTCAAAATGTAAGACTTCCTTTTAAGGACAATTTTTATTTTCTCACTTATTGCATTTCTTTTGTTCTTGTTGACAACTTCTTTGAACTTGGAATGACAGGCTATTCTTTCTGGCTGCTCAGCTGGTGGGTTGGCTGCTATTTTGCACTGCGACAAATTCCGATCTCTCCTACCTGCAAGTGCTAGAGTAAAATGTGTATCTGATGCTGGTTATTTTATTCATGGGTATGTAAGATCATGCTGATCAGGACCTTAATTGATCTTTGTTTAAGTGAGAGTTTATTTGGTCATGTGTTATAATATTTACAATTTATTTAACATCTAATGTTCTTATGCAGGAAGGATATTTCTGGAGGATTTGAAATTGAAAACTTCTACGGTCGAGTAGTTAGAACACATGTACTTTATATTTCCCTTGCATAGTTAATCTCATGTTACCATGAGCTCTGTATTTTGGCCTATTATAGTATCTTAAAACTCTCTTTCCTATCATTAGCTTATGGTATTGCTCTGTTAACAATCCAATATAATAATTTTTTATGCCATCTTATTTTGAAAGTTTCATTTAATTCCAACTATCAATCTTTTCTACAGGGATCAGCAAAGAATCTCCCTTCTTCTTGCACTTCTAGAATGAAACCAGAATTGGTATGTGTTGCCATTCTGATATTGACATTAGTAGCCCTTTCTGCCTATTCTTCTTTGTTCTAAAAAAGTACTTCATTGGTATTGTTGCAGTGTTTCTTCCCACAATATGTAGCTCAGACTATGCAAACTCCGCTTTTTGTCATCAATTCAGCCTATGATTCCTGGCAGGTTAGCAAATATAAATTTCTAGTGAAAAGGACTTTGTTGCTTGTATTTTCTTATGGTGTAACCATCTTTCTTTTGTTTATTATTTCTTTCATTAGAGCCAGAGATAAAGAAATGTTACCATCTTTTCAATATAATCAATAAATTTCACTATAATGCTAATATATGGTTACATTTCGTATTTCCTAAAGCAGAATCACACTATTAGTCATAAGCAATACTTCCTTACTTCTTCTCTAACCCTTCAACTTATTGCATTCTTTTAGTTAAAGAATATTTTGGCACCCAGCGCTGTTGATAAAGGAAGCTTTAAGAGCTGCAAACATGATTTAAAGAAGTGCTCAGCTAGTCAACTCCAAATTGTGCAGGGTAACTATACTAAAGCCTGTTTAATTTGCTCGAATGATATCCAAATTAGAAGAAATCATATAATTTCTCCAAACAAAACTAAAGTAACTTGTATTTAAAATTTAATTGCTGACTTTTTTGAGGTTTTTTCAGGTTTCAGAACCCAATTCTTAAGTGCATTGAGTAGTGGAGTCGGCAACAAACCATCGAATGGATTGTTCATAAACTCCTGCTATGCACACTGCCAATCAGGATCATTGGCCACATGGTTGGCTGAAAAGTCTCCAGTATTGGGCAATACGGTAAGTAAAAAGACTGATAAACCTTTATTTTTTTTTTTTTTGTCTCTGATTCATTACTAATGCTTTTACACTAATTCTTTCTTCATACTTACATATTTGTTTCTAAGTTCTCCTTTACATTAACACATGCCAATTTCTTTTTGTCTGAAAATATGTTCTGCAGAAAATTGGAAAAGCAGTTGGAGACTGGTTTTATGACCGAGCTTCCTTCCAAAAAATTGATTGCCCTTACCCTTGCAACCCAACTTGTGTCAAAATTGATTCCGATTCATAAGAGCAATCAAGAAGTCTATGTATTAACTACAAAATATATCAACTTAATGAGTTACCATTAATAGCTAAAACGAGGTAAAGTAAGAGGTTGTTTATGATTTAATGCAGTATTCAAAGTAAATAAAGAGAAGTGCAGGGACAGAGTTCTCTCTCATTATTTATGTAATCATTTGTCACACTTATCAATTAAATTTGATTGTATTGGAATCTAGTTTTTAATAAAAAGCATATTTTCGTGTGAAAAATCATGAGCTCTTGGAACTTACGTAAAATCTGAATAGGAATTTTTAAACTTATATTTTTCTATTTAACTGTAACACCTTAAAAATATTCCGTTTAAACATATTAATAATCCCTTTAATCATAGGAATATTATATATTGCATAATAAGACAAGTTATAGAAAACGGCCCCATAGAAAAGTAGGCACCTCGGTGCTTTAAATTTTTAAATGAACTCGAAAGTGAGTGTATTTAAATATATCATTAGAATCATAAACTGGAGAAATATATGAAATACAATGTTTAAATTTAAGTGGGATAAAATGATAAATAATTATAAGTTGAGAGGTTGAAACATGATTACCTAAAGTGCAAGGGATGAAAACCTAATTACCTAAAATTTAACTAATATATAAGGCATTCATAAGTCATTTTTATCTTTATTTTTCATTCAACTCCTTTCTCTTCTCTCTTAGCCGTACACCATCTTCTTCCTTCCACTCAAATTTCATTCAAATTTTATTTAAAAATTTCAAAGAAAAACTTAAGGAAAAATCAAATCAAACAATTAAATCAAGTTAATTCAATCAAAAGTACATCAAATTTCAACAAAATTTAAAAGAAAATTTGACCTAATTTTATAAGGGAGAGTTAGGATTTTCATCCAAATAAGGTAAAATTGTTTATTTGTTTTTATTTTTTAATCTTTAAGAGTTATATAGTAATAATTGTTAAGAAATTTCAGTATTTAAGACATATTAAAGTAGAAAATTGCACTTGAATTTTCATGGTTTTAAAGAAGGATTTTGGAAAAATGTAAAACATGATAAGTGTTCCATTATATGTTAAATAGATGATTGTAAAATAGTCTTTCAATTGAATATGTACGTTGTGAGATGCAATAAGGACAATAGAACTTGCTTGGATTGATACTTACACAGGAACAAGATAAATTTTAAATATTTACCAAACATTGTACAAAGCAGATATTAAGTTAAATTTTGGATATATTGTAACCTTATGTGTCTAGTTTAATAGAAAAAATAATTGAAGTAATTGAATACTTGTAGATAAAGATAGATATAATTAAATCAAGACTGCCAGAGAGTGTTCTATGTAAGAAAGAATATTATAGCTACTATAATTAATTTAATTCATGGGAAAAATGATATTTTTTAGATGAAATTAAATATTGAACTTAATAAATATGTTAGCTAGGTCTCATAAATTTTTTAGATCCATATGATATTATTTGCTATGGTAAATGATTAGTTTATTGCATACTACTCAGCCTGTCCAACAAAATAGATGAGTGAGCTTAATTTGACAACTTAGAGTTTTATTGTGTTTTTGGTCAAAACAACCATCAATATGAGTCTTATATATATTATTATGCATGTCTAAAACCTTTCCTTGATTTATTGAATTCATTTGGTTGGATTCCTTGAAATGGTCGAACCATATTTTTCATGTTCCTTTGAATTTTGTTGACTTTTCAAGCCTTGATTTGATCTATTTTCCTTGAATTGATATTTCATTTGAAATGTCCTTTGAGTTGATTGCAATGTGAGCTTGAATTGTGAAATATTATGACTTCTAGCTAAATAGGGAGGCTAGGCGGGTTAGGGTGCCTAACACCTTCCCCTATCTATTCTCGGTTTCCTTACCTGGATCTCTGGATAAGGTTCCTGTAGAAAGAAAATGCACTGCATTTGTGGTCTCGATTACACTTTTAATCGAGTGGTGACACCTTTCCTCGGTTTGGTTAATCCTTATCGATATACCTTAAGTTCGAATTTGGACCATCTCTGCAAAATACACTACAGTAGCTCGTCATATCACATATAAATAGGTATAAGACATCAAATATGGTATCAAATGAACAATGGAAATAATAAAACTTAATTACATTGTTAATAAACTCAATATCTTTAAATTAACCAATTAATGTCTCGATGGACCAATAATCAAGTGAAAGGAACATTAGGACATAGGACAAATACCATTAAAAGAAACAATCCATAAGCCATGAAAGGTAAGTTCTATCATGGCACTACTAGACCATACCATAAAACAGACCAAACATAATTCCCAGAAAAGATTGGAGGAATTATAAGTGGTCTCACTTAAAACCTAACCTCCTTACTCAAAATTATATGAAGTCTAGTAAATTATATAATCTCACAAGGCCATGCTTAAAGATTTCATAAAATGTTCATTGCATAGTGAGAATCCTCACTAGCCATAAAGAAATGGAAGGAGAAATGAACAATCTAGTCCTAACAAGATATTTACACAATTATACCATACTATAAAAATTCATTCATTCAACATTACAATATAAATAAGTAGCAAAAAGAAAATTAAATTACTCAATTCAATGCATTAAATGAAACATGTGCATCTTCGCCTTTCTTGGGCCTTAATGCATTTTAGACCTTTTTATCTTTAATGCTTATGTCATGTCCCAATTTTGGAACATGACTGTCCTAGGATGTAGGAACAGCATAAGGCTACCAATACCCGTAAAACTCTTCTATAACCTGTAAACATCACCTACTATATGTAATACCCTAGAAAGTTATAACTCACACGCATAAATTAATTCTTAGTTTGTGGTTTATTAGTCTTGAAATGATGGGAAATAATTTTAAATACACAGTTAAAAAGTGAATTTGATACTTTTCTGGAAAGCGGCGGTATCGGAAACACTGCCGAGAAATGAACTGTCTGGTCAACAGAAGAATTTTTGAAGTTGATCTGGGGATAAAAGATCACTATAATTTATGTGTAATTTTGGTAAAAATAAAGAAGTGAAAATCATTTAGGAACACTGAAAAAGTAACTAATGACATAATTTTAAATAAATGGAAGTTAAAGGTAGTGAAAATTGGTCGGTCAGGGTTACAAAATGATTTCGAAACTATTTTTATAAATAAGTATAAATTAAAATAAGCCTATTGACTCCCTACTCTGATATCTAAATCTTAACAGAATTGACAGAATAAATTACAGAAGATTTTGGACCAAAGTGTAATGGATGAAAGTTTTAGGAGTTAGTTGTAACTGTGCCATATGATTTTTCTATTTAATTATCACTTAGCCATTTGTTCTTCATTCTTCTTCTTCTTCCTTAAGTGGCCGAACCACTTTTCTTGCTTTCTTCCTCCATTTTCTTCATCATTTCATCAAAATTTCTAAGGAAAATTGATAGAAAACTAGCAAATTCACTTAGCTTTCTTCATTTTCATCCTTAATTTGTAGAAAGGAGCTAAGAATTTCAAGGGATATTGAAGAAGAGATTTTGGTCCTTACATCCAATTTAAGGTAATCAATTGTTTTGTTCAATCTTTTGGTTTATTTAGATGTTATTTGAGTTGAATTGAATGGGTTTATAGTTAATTTGCATCAATTGATGCTATTTGTTGGAAATCCCTAATTTGCCTATTTAGGTTGAAGTTGTAATAAATGATTTGATGATTTAGTGTTAGTTTATGATAATTGATGTTAGAATTAGTCAATTGGATATGATTAGGCAACTAATTGATGTAGAATTGAAGTTTGGATCAAAGTGACCTAATTGGCGCATTTGGGAAATTTCGGTGGAGAATTGATTTTCAAGGCTATTTGAAAGCTTAGATAAGTCTATAATGCATCATTTGACATGCCTATGTGATTAAATTGGTGATTGGAACCCTACCCTAAAAGCCCCACTTTGGCCGAATGGTGTGCACTATTCATATTGTCCATTTTCCTTTGATTTTTGCTTGAATTCCCTTGCCAATTGATCCTATTTTAATGTTGTTTAATCTTATTTCTTGAATGCCTATGCCTTGTTTGACAATGTGACTTTGTGTTGATTGAATTAGGCAAGTCAAGTTTGTACCTAAACCTAACCTATTGGCTTGCCATTGTATGCCTACCACATGTTTGATGAAATGCCTAGTTCATTTGCCTTTGGCCTATTGGTTTGTATTCCATAGGCCTACCATTTGAATGCCATTATCGCCGGCGATGTTGGCATGCCAATTGACCCACCGTTTTCCGTCACCGAACCAACTTTTATTCCATGTCTTTCTTATTTACCAAACCATTGATCATTGATTGTATGTAATTTATAACATTGCCATTGTTCTTTTTGATAACTGAATTGACTGATATTGAACTGATTGATATTGGACTGATTGATTGTTGGATGCCATTGTTGCTTATGGTATCCCTTGTTATATTGACCCTTATATGGTTTGGCAGAGCTACCGATCCGACAGGGTAGTGGGAAAATACTGTCGGCAATATGCACATTGTATTATTAATGCCCTAGCTATGAGGGGCTATGGTTCTAGCCATAGGGTATGATTATCTTTATGCTTACTGATACGAATTACTGGAGACCTATATGGTCCATACAGATACAGATTACTGGAGATTGTATGATTTCTTTTCATGCAGTCCATCCCATTATCTGTCTTTCTATATGATACCGAGCCTATATTGCACTCTTTGGCTATACTGTACCCTGATATGGATTCTATATACTGTTAACTGTCCTATTGATACCATTGCTATATTGATGCCTACTGTTTATTATTGATGCATGTAGATTCACTGAGTATCATCTATACTCATCCTTTTCATTGTTTAACCATTTCAGGAGAGGAGTAGGTTGCAGAATCCCGACGTCTGTTCATCAGTGGATTTCTGCTATAGTTTCTGATATATATATTCTATTTTGTATTACATTATTTTGGTGTTCATTATCTAGTTGCTCCATGGGGTATGTATGGGTTAGCTAGGAGATGAACATATGTATATGATGTTTGATGGTATATTTGAGCTATATAATGATTATTTGATATGATATATAACTGTTACAACCATTTGCAGTAAATTACAGAATGATTGACAGAATAACAGATTGAATGGTAACTAATTAAAATGGATAATATATTGTGGATTATAGATTGTACATGTGATATTGGCTCATGGATAGCACACTAAAGGACCAAATCATGGAAAATAATTTATAGACATTAAATATATAGGCACTATGAGAAATAATAACCATGTATATATAACAAATACTGGGCAATGAAACACATATCATTATCAATATAACATGTAAATAGCATAAGGTGGATCAGACCCTATGGCCAGGACTATAACCCTTCCCAGCTAGGGTATCATTAGAATTTCATTATGCACAATGCTAGTGGTATTTACCCACTACCCCATCAGTAAGGTAACTCTATCATACAAACATTAGAATAAGCTAAAGATAGCAAATAAAATACCAAATAGGCAAGAAAATCAACAAGGTTCAGTTTCTATAACTCTAGCTCAACTGAGCTGTTTAGGTAAGCAAACATATATAAGATCATTTGTCACAACCCACTCTATAGGGCTATGACGATCCTAGGGCATGGGAATAATGTATACCGGTACCTCGAAGAATGGATTACAAGCTTCATTTCATTTAACCATTTTATGACATACAATTTTTTTTCAAAAACACTTTAAGTTTATAGAAATCCGGACAGAGTTTCCCCTGTAATATTAACATTGCCCAAATAGAAAACACAACAAAGCACTTCTAATATCAATATCAAATCCTTTCAACCTCCAAATACAACTCACAACACAAATATATAACAATTCCCTGCCATATTATTTA
>CANXYC010348474.1:0-59878 GCA_948193065.1 Aleurites moluccanus | reverse complement strand
GTATCATGGTAGTGAATTATTTGCTGATCCAAAGATGTATCGTATGGTGGTGGGTGGCCTTCAATACTTAAGTTTTACTCGTCCGGACATAACTTTTGCAGTCAGTCAAGTTTCTCAGTATATGCATAATCCATCCATAGTGCATTGGAAAGCGGTTAAGCGGATCCTTAGATATTTGAAATCTACCCCGCATCATGGTCTTGCATTTTACAAAAAGTCTCCTATCACTTTAGCTGCCTTTTCAGATGCTAATTGGGCAGGTGATCCAGATGATCGTCGTTCTCATGGCGGTCACTGTGTCTTTCTTGGCAATAATTTGATTTCATGGTCTTCCAAGAAACAATGGATTGTTGCTAGGTCGAGCACTGAAAGTGAATACAAGGCCTTAGCTAATGCTGCCGCTGAGTTAGTTTGGGTTCAATACCTCTTGACCGATCTTGAAGTTCCTTTTGCTATTCCACCAACTCTTTTCTGTGATAATATTGGTGCTATTTATCTATCTGTTAATCCAATATTTCATGCCTGTACTAAGCACATTGAGATTGATATTCATTTTGTTCATGAGAAAATAGCCCGCAAACAGTTAACTATCCGTTTCTTATCTTCTGTTGATCAACCTGCAGTTATTTTTACTAAAGGATTGTCAATATCCAGGTTCAAGTTTCTACGTACCAAGCTTCTGGTTCAGGAACCTTCAGCTTGTGGGGGTGTATTGTCCTAAATAAGTAAATATCTTGTCATATATTTTTGTTATGGTAATACAGCTATTATCTACCTTGTATAGTAGAGATTTATAGGCAATGATATCGGGGTACAATATTTCTAAATTAGAAAGATTCTTAGATTTAGGCATAAATTGTGTGTGTGTAAATTCTTATAAATAGGAAATAAAGTCTGATGTAATATTCAAGGAAGCAATAACATATTTCACCATTCGTCTTTAATGATAATACTCCCTCCAATGCCAAAAGAATAAGCTTACATTGAGGCAAATTAATATATATATATAGTTAAATCAATAAATTCTATTAATATTTTTTTAATATGCCTCTTCATTAATATTACATGAATCATATTATTTTATTAAAATTTGAACATTCATTTGTTTTGTAGAAAATAATTTATCTAATCTAGTTAAATCAATAAATTCTATTAATATTTTTTTAATATGTCTTTTCATTAATATTAGACGATTCATATTATTTTATTAAAATTTGAACATTCGTTTGTTTTGTAGAAAATAATTTATCTCTTAAAAATATTTTCCAAGAAAAATATTTTCTGATAAATTTTTTTCAAAAAACTAATTTTCATTGCTTGGTTATAATATTAAAAATTAGAAAAAAATAAAAAATTTCAATTTATAAAACTTTAACATGTTTAAACTTATAAGAATTTTATATTTTAAAATTTATTGTTAAATATGAGAAAAATTTATAAAAATGAGCAGTTAAGCAGCCAATGGTAATTTCTGGTAACGATGATCAACATATTAATAAATCTGTATTTATATATGTTTCTTTATTATAATGAGATTATCAAAATTCAAAAAATTAATTCTCAATTTGAAAAGAGAAAATAATTTTTCTTATAAATTTCTTAATTTTTCATTAACTAAGAAAATATTTGCTATTGACTAATTTTTCATAGCATTCTAAATTTCAAAAAATACATAAAATACTTTTCAAGAAAAAAAATATTTGCAAGTAGTCTAAATGACTCATATGTATATTAAATAAGTAGGCACATATTAAGAAACTAAAAAAATTACTTTCTCAAAAGGAAAAGTAGGTTATAATTTGCAAAGTGAAGATATTTTACGGATAATGTATAATTTTGATTTTGATATTTAACTCTAAAAATACATTGATTTTTAATGTTTTTTATGAGTATAATTTTGACCATAACATTATTGAAACCTATAATTCCATCTCTTCCCTCCATTAACTTTCGATCCTGGTCTCCAATGGATTAAAAAGTAATTGAAAAATTATAATTTAGTTTTTAAAATTTTATTAAATTAAAAAATAATTTTATTAAATTAAATATACAAAAAATAAAATAAAATAATAATTAAATAAAAATTAATTATTTTATTTAAAAATTAAAATAAATATTATTTTTAATTAATATTAATTATTTTTATTTATTTATATATTTTAATTTAAAATTAATATAAATTACTTTTTATTTAATTAAAATAATTAATTTTTAAAATTAATTAATTTTCTTATTTTTTGTATATTTGATTAAATAAAATTATTTTTTGCATATTTAATAAAATAAAATTATTTTATTTTAATATTACAAAAAATAAGAAAATAAATTAAATAATTAAATAAAAAATAATTATTTTAATTAAATATATTATTTATTTTATTTTTAAATTAAAATATATAAAAATAAAAAAAAATATGTATGAATATTATACATAAAATTATTCATATATGTTTTTAAATATTTTAATTTTAATTAAATAAAAAAGTAAAAAAATAATTAAAAAATAAGATGACGATATTTTATGGATGAGAGTATTTAAAGAAAAAACGCAGTTAGTCATTATATTTTAATTATACTAATAAACTTGATCATTCCTTCTACTTTTTTCTTTTTATTAAATTATAATAAAATGACTAAAAGTATTTTGTATATATATATAAAAAATAAGAGAAAAAAATATATTTTTAATTATTTTAATTTTAATTAAATAAAAAATAATTTCTTAATTAAATATATAAAAATAATTTTTAAAAATATAAAAATAAGAAAATAAATTAAATAATTAAAAAATAATTTTATTTATTTTAATTTTAGAAAAGTAAATAGTTAAATAAAAACTATTTTTAACTAAAAATAATATTTATTTTAATTTTAATTAAATAAAATAATTTATTTTTATTTAGTGATTAATTTATTTTATTTTTTATAATTAAATACAATTATATGGACTAAATTATAATTTGCTAATTACTTTTTAGTTCATCTTGACCAAGAACGAAAGTTAACGAAGAGAGGATGAGAAATTACATATTTCAATAATATTAAAATCAAAATTATATTTCAAAAAAATTATAAATCGATATATTCATATGGTTAAATATTATGAATTTTTATATTTAAATAGACGGAGTGGGTAAAGAACAAGTAAATTTGTTTATATGGTATGTGATAATAAATAATATATGGAAAAAGAGTTGGCAGTGAAAAAAATTAACCTATTGTTTTTGCGTTTGAATCTAACTATCGAAAACTTCAGGAATTAAGACTTTTCCTTTCCAAGCGAAGCAAGTTAGTTGCTTATTTCAGAAGAACAGAAAGATATCTGGAGAAGAAAACAAGATTCAAGACTCTGCCTTTTATTTTGTGAAAATAATTTATTTATGGGAAATTAATTATTTTTCTTTGTCTTGTATGTAACGCTCAAATCGATTTGTAATCAATAATTTCCAATGAATTAGTTGTTATGTGTCAACTGATTTTCTTAGAAGATTTTTTTTTTTCATTTCTTGAGTTTATAAAAACTAAAAATGTTAAGAAAATACTTTTGTTAAAATTTTCCAATGTGTGAAAAATATCAATAATTCCTTTCTTCATTCCTCTTTTCTAAAATCTCTCTTTTGCAAGTTACTGAAATTTTACTTGTAAGTTTTGAGTTACTCTCCCTTTCCAATTTTCTTTCTTATCAAGAGACAAATATATTTAGGGTTGGAAAGCAACATAAGAATCCATGTATGTGTTGATTTTAACTATGTACTTTATAACTAAAATTAAAATTAAATTGAAGTAATTTATCAGCTGCCAGCAACCCCGTTATTAATTATGAATAATTAAATTAAAAAGATCTTTATTATTTAATATTAAAATTGAGTTTTGTATTTTGAAAAAAGAAATATTTTAGATGCTATTGAAAAAAATAATTTGATAATAACATATAATTGTTTTGACATTTTTATTTTTAAAATATAATAAATTTATTTTCAAAATAATTTTAATAATTTTTAATATAATATTTAAGTCAGTTGCAACTCCAATAATATTATCAGAATCACAACCAAATAGAAATACTTCTTATCTCTCTCATTTTGGTTTACTTGTGTTTAAAGAAAAAGATTAATATTTAAACATTAAAAATAAAGAATGCGTCAAAAGGAAAATAAATAATTGGATTGAATTATTTTTTAATTTTACCATAAATTATTGAATGGAATATACATATCTTTTCTCTTATTATATATATATACAGCATGTTTGTTTTTTTTTTTTTTTTTGGGAAGAAAAGTACATGACAGATTGGCAATAGTGAATGATAGACAAAAATTATGATAAATTGGGAGTATTGCATGATCCATATATGTGATAAGATTTGTATCCAATCGTGTCCCCTTCAAAAATTAAAGATTACTCACAGGGCAAATTGGCAATAGTGCATGGTCCATATATAAATATATGCATCCAATAGTGTCCCCTCCAAAAATTAAAGATACCCGCATGTTAGGTACAAAGGGACAAAAGTCTAAAGATGCCATTGCCCCAATTCAAACGTGGTGGTTCCTAATAACATATACATTGGGATTTTTTCCTTTTTATTCTTAAAAAAATAAAAAAAAAGTACACTATACAACAATACATGAAAATGTTTGAGGTAGACGCATGAATTTTATGAGGGCATTATGATAATGAAAAGAAAAGGAGCAATGTGATAAAGAAATTGAAAAATAAAATGAAGAAAAATAAAAGAAAATGAAAGAAAATTAAAAAAAAAAAGAAAAAATTATCATCTTTTTAATATGAAAGCACATGACTGACATTAAGAAATGAAAAAAATATAAGATTTTTAAAACTTCTAGTATGTCTCAGAATACTAAACATTAATATAACAATTATAACTGTCACAAAAGGAGTGTTGTGACTCATCTGTTGAGCATAACCTAAATATAATTTAAATTATTACTGTCGTTCAGGACTATTAGCTCAATCATAACAAATCGTCAATCATAATGCACTAATCAATTGGTTCTTACTTGATAGAGCAACACAACCAACTATAATAAGAAAGTTCAACTATTCTCCAAACTAAAATAATCCAATTGAATGAAATAAATATAAATAAGAGGGGCGACAAAAAAAAAAATAACAAAACAGACTCTAAGTTTACAATACAAACGAATTTGAGATAATTACATAATTAAAACTATATCTTCGTTGCCGAATGATGAATGGGATGAGGATCCAATTTCATTCGCTCACTTACAAACTAAAAAATAATGAATAGTGGTGAGTATTTACTCAATGAACTATATATAGCATGCCATTCACAAGCTAATTAAATTATATTATGAGCAGCATTAATAGAAATATAATTTCAAAATGTTATGCAGTGCCAATGAATTTAACAATGCATAATATCGACAATCACTAGTCATATTATCATATAAGCACGTAAGCACGTACTCACATAGCCATATAATTACAATCACATTTTCACATAATCACCCAAATCATTCAAGTCATCCAAATCATTCAAGAATATAAATTAATTAGTGAAAAACCACACTCTGAACCTCAATAATGGGGAGTCAACCCCCTAATATTATGGCTTTCTGATTTCAAATAGTTTCTTAATGCAATCGGGGTCCGCGACCTACCTTAAAGCAATTGCAAACACGTAGGAACTGCCTTACCTAGAGAAAATGCAACCTACCATAGAGAAACACGAACGCGTAGGAACTGTCGTCTCTGGGTCAAATGATTATCAAATATGTCCACATATCCACCATCAGGATCATCATCATAGTGATTTCTACCTCATCCTAATTCATCCAACAATCACAAATAATACACAATATTCACAATCACAATCACTTCCCACAACATTAACATTCATTCACAACAAGTCACGACACTAACATCTATTACATAAACACAATATAGCAAAAAAGTCATTAATCACAATTACATAATTGATGATTCAATAAAATGATGCACGAATGCAGCTCTGTGAACACTCATTTTTTACACCCGTTGGACTCGTGTTAAGCTGAACGGCACAAATCGAAACCAAACCCGCATTCTGACAGACTCAGGGCACCGCTAGCCCCCTAGGGTGGCAGCATGGCTCCTTGCCAGCGCTACTGCCCCCCTTTCTCAGCCAGTGCCACCAAAGGCCTCGGCAACACTGCCACCCAAGGGGCGGCACTGCCCTCTCTTAGGAGCGGCAGCATGGCTTCGTACTAGTGCTACCACCCCTTTTGAGCTCTTGTACCGCCAAAGGCCCTGGCGGAGTCGCCATCCTCTTCAGCGGCACCAACTTGCCTATAAATACTTGACGGCTCAACCTTATTCTGGGCCCCTGAAATCTCTTGAAGTTGAATTTTTCTTCTTAGATTTCTTCACTTCTCCCTCATATATCTATTTTTCTTATTTTTTTTTAACTCTCTTTGAGTTTAAAGAATAACTCTTTAGGGCGTGTAGAGCCCATTTTCTTTAGTTCTCTTTGAGCTAAAGAAGGACCAAACCCGAGGCATGTGGAGCCTCAAAATTGTTTTTAATATAAAATTACTCTGTTGGTTTGCTTGTTTTCTTTTTGAATTGTCAGATAAAAGACAATCCGACCATCTTCCTGTGCTTCAATCAATCCAAGGTGGAACTCTGATCCGGAAGAGTAATCCGTCTGCCGCTTCCCCAAAGAGCAAGGGAGAAGGTATTGTCACCTAACTTTTCTTATTTTGATAGAGCATCAAAATAAACAACTCATCTTCTTTAGTTTGATAGAGCATCAAAATAAAGAACCAAAATATGATAAATTGGACATAAAATCAACCCTCCTTTATAAGAAGGAAAAACTATATGGGTTTTCATTCCCATTCGACGGGATACGCAGGCAAGTTATGTAAGAGCTTCAAATCCAAAAAAGATCAAACCATTTCTTTTCTATTTTTTCTTTAATTAATTGCTTTATTTTTACTCTGTTGAATATATTCTTTGGGGAATGTGTGATCAACCTAGATCCCATAAGGGCTAAAGTTGATATCCCCTATTTTGATATTTTTAAACTGTAATAAGTTAATTTATCGCTCTCTTAACTGCTTTACTACTTTATTTTATCGCTTTCGTCCATTCATTTATTTGCTCATGCATCTTTATATCTCATCCTTTAAACTGCTCATGAAAATATTTTAAATTAAGGTTAAAATTAGAAGTTAAGTTCAACCGAAAACCTAGTCTCCGAATCCTCTTGGTTTTCAAAAACTAGTGCACTTTATTTTCTTTGGGATAAAATTGGAGTCAAAATGAGTTTTTACCTTAAATTTTTCCAACAAAAATAACTTAAGGTGGCGACTTCAAAACATCAAAATCATTTTCAAAAGGAGCTAAGGTCGTTTCCTCCGTGAGAAATCACCTAAATGAGCATTCCGATCCCACTTAAAGCGGATCCGGATGAGGTGCTCGAGTGAGGCCTCGCAGCTGGCGACTCCACTGGGGATAAACTTTTTCAAAAGTTAAAGAGGACTACCAATTGGTTGAAAATATTTTCAAAAGTGACTTTTTACTTGATTTTTAGTTTAACTTTGATTTTCATGCATCACTACATCACTAGTTATGAAATTCAACTTTTGGATAGTGAGTAGCATTGATTTGACAACTCTTTTTGAGTATGTTGGGAGATAGCAAAAGCATCTACCCTGCGACGAATCTTCAAATCCTTTTTAAAGTGTAACAAGCAGTCGTACTATTTGATCTACACGAAACTCATTATTTCACATGTGGTTAGGTATATCACTGTTCTAGAGTGATGGGTACCTTTTAAACCAAACCACTTAGCCTTCATGTAATGAACATTAGACCTTGGACCTTAGGGCCTATGAACCATGATAATGTTAAACTGTCATCATGAACCAATTTTTTCATACACATGCATAACCATGCATACATGTATAACCATGCATTCATGCATTTGTGGACTAAGAACCAATGAAGTCAATGGTCAAACCAAAGCCCAGAAAATTTAAGTCTGTTGCACCACCCACAAACTTTTAAACCTCACTTAGACTAGGTCATTCTTCCCACCTTTGTTTAGGTTTTGTTTGGTCCACTATAACCTGATTCCGAATGTTTCTTTTGAAAGGTATAAATGAAAAGCACAGCACCCGATATGGATGCCATGGAAACACTTTTAGCCACCTTACTCAAGAAGTAAAAGGATAACTTTCGTGTTGCTTTAGACCATGCCCTTGATATACAGCGCTAATCCATCCTCACTAAGGTGAAAACAATGATGGGTCAAGGATCAAGTACTCATCAAGTCGATACTCCTCATGGATCTTCATCCCTTCCGCCTAATCCTGTTATTGATCTGACAAATAGTAGGAAAGCTCCAGAAGTTGTCATTCCCCCAACTATCAATCTGAATGATCAAACATCTCCATCCTTCCCCCTGAATCTTTTTCATGGAGGAGAAAGCTCCAACCCTACCAAAGCCAAGAAGTTAATGGAAAAATTCAAAGCTATGGAAAGGCTTCTCAAGAACATCAAGAAGCATGAGGATCTCATTGATGTTGATGCTCTTACTCTTTTTTCGAATGCTAAGGTTCCTCCGAAATTCAAGATGCTTAGCATGGACAAATTTGGTGGCACCACTTGCCCAAAGACCCATTTAAAGATGTATGTGGGAGCCATGAACCCATTAGGGGGTGGACAATGAGCTCCTTGCTCAATTGTTCCAGTAGTCGCTCACAGATGCTGCAATGAGATGATTTGTTGACTTGGACACCAATTTTAAGAAAACTTGGGATAATATTTGCAATGTCTTTGTCAATCAATATCATTACAATATCGAGATGAACATCACAACAAGGGATTTGGAGACCACCAAACAACGGCAAAAGGAGTCTTTTTCTATTTTCCTCACAAGATGGAGGGCTAAAACAGTCCAAATGATGAACAGGCCCACTGAGCAAGAGCAAATTGATATAATTATCAAGAATCTCCTCTCAAGTTATCAGACTTATCTCCAAACCCAGTACTTGCCAAATTTAAAAGCTCTTTATTGCCACTGCTTTGAAGATAGAGGATCTGATCCAAAGCGGGCAAATCAAAAAAGAATCCTCTAGTTCAAGGTATAGAAAAAACACCTACTATGGCCACAATATTCCCTCCAATCAGAAAGGCGGGGAAGTTGCTGCTATTTCAAATCATCCTCTTATGAGACTTGAAAGGAGGTCCTTCACTGATTTGGGTATGCCTTTGGTCATGGTATATAAGAAGGCTTTGGAGTTAAATATGCTCAAGCCTTTAGAACCTAGAGCACCCCCAAACCCCTTGCCCAAAAGTTGGAATGTAAATGAATATTGTGAGTATCATCAAGGTACAAGGCACAAAACAGATATGTGCAAGGCCTTGAGACACAAGATCCAAGACCTGGAGGACAATCATGATATTATTCCACCAAAGACCAGGCCCAACATCACCACTAATCCTCTTCCAAGCCATCAGGCCAATGTCAATGTCCTTCACTCTTCTGACACAGAACTTGATCTAATCTCTTTTATTCGACCTAATCTCTTTGATTCAATCAAATGATGATTTTTGTTGTGTCCTGGACCTGAATGACTTTGTGAAAGAGATAGATGCAATAACCCGAAGTGGGAGACTATACCAGCCGAGTACATCAATCCAACAGCCTGTCTAGCATGTTCCCTCTCCCATGAAAAAGATAAATAATGAGCATGAAGAGGATATTATCCTCAAGCAATTGAAGAAAACCCAAGCCAGCATCTCCATTTGGAGTCTTATCTAATCATTCTTCCCACATCGCCAAGCTCTTTGTAAGGCGTTGAATCAATACCAAGCCCCAATCAACATTTCTCCTTAAACCTTGGTTGCCTCACTCACTAGCTCGACCAAGGTGGCTTGCATCTCCTTCACGGATTATGATTTACATAAAGGAGGAGAAAATCACAATCATGCATTGTACGTAACTATGATGACTCGAGGGAAGACAGTCCCAATGGTTTTGATAGATAATGGGTCGGCCTTGAATGTTTGCCCATTGAAAGTTGTCAGTTGTTTGGGCTTGGAGGCTACAGATTTTACCCCCTCTGACCAAATTGTGAGGGCATATGATAATACCAAGAGAGAAGTTTTGGGTGTGGCAACTCTTGATGTGATAATCGGACCAACTACTACTCCAATCCCTTTCCAAGTGATTAATGTGCCCACTTGTTTTAATCTCCTCCTTAGAAGACCTTGGATCCATAAGGTGAGAGTAGTCTCATCCTCCTTGCACCAAAAGCTTAAAATGCCTCATGGGACTGCTGTGGTAACTATCAAGGGTGACATATATGGTAAAAGTGAGGTTCCCAGCTTTGCACCCGTTTTGGGAATTCAGCCCGAACCGAACATTATCCCTTTGTCTGGTTTCTCTTTTGACACTATCCAATTCATTGAACAAGAAGGAGGTAAAAAGTCAGTCCCCTTTGATTTCGATCCCTTCGAAAATATAGTTATGGCTAACATTTTAAAGAAAATGAATTACTTCCCTGATTTAGGTCTTGGGAGAAACCTGCAGGGAATAACCTCTTTCAACAAGTACCCAGTAGCCAACCCACCTTTTGGACTTGGTTATAAACCTACCGAAAAGGATCTAGAGGAGGTTGAGATAGAAGCTAAAAGGAGAGCCGAGGCTAAGAGGAAAGGTGAGACTTTTGACTGGCAGATACACCCCTATTTCAAAACTTTGAATGGACATTTTGTGAAAAAAGGAGAGGACTTTTCCTTTTGTGGTTTTGCTGAACCATGGTTTTGCCCTGTAACTAAAAATCTAATCCCAGGTTTTGAAATTTTCTTTGATATCAGGGTTAATTTGGAGAATTGCGAGCCCATCTACCTATTAGAGCAAGATTATGAGGAAAATATGGAGGCTACTCTCTTTGAGCAAGTCCTCATGATTGGAAATAAACTGGAATCAGAACCCACCAAACTTATCTATCCAACCTTGGCTGCACCTGATAATTGGCACATTGAGAAGCTTTATGGCCTTGATGAGTTGTTTTCTTTCTCGACCAAGTCCAAGTTAGATTCAGAGTCTATTGAGTCTGTTTTTTTCTTTTTCCTCTATAGAATCTGTAAAGGATCTCCCTGGTCCTTCTTTTAATTTTGATGTAGTCCCTGAGGATGAAACTTTTGTTTGCAATGAAAGAGTTCAATTTTCCTCTTTTATCCTTGAGTCTTTTTTCCCTCTCCCTGAATCCAATTTAAAAGAGTCATCAAAAGAAAAAGAAATAAATGAAATAAAAGAACAAAATAAAAAATAAATGAATCTGGGCACAGATGATAAATTAAAATTCACATTCATTGCGTCATCATTCCATGATAAGATTTCTTTAGTAAAAAATGTTCAAGAATTTTTAGATTGTTTTGCTTGGCAACTTAAAGACATGACGGGTATTGATCCAAGCATAGAAGTCCATAAGATTTCGACCCATGAGAATGTGAAGCCTGTAAAACAGAAGTTACGGAGGATGAAGGTGAAGTGGTCTCTCAAGATCAAAGAGGAAGTTGCCAAGTTATTGAAGAACGGCTTCATTGGACCTGTCACTTACCCTTCATGGCTAGCCAACATAGTGCATGTGCCAAAAAAGGATGGGAAAGTAAGAATGTGTGTGGATTACAGGGATCTGAACAAAGCCTGTCCAAAAGATGATTTTCCTTTACCTCATATAGACTTATTGGTTGACCGCATGGCCGGATTTAAGGTAGCCTCCTTGACTGATTTATATGCAGGATATAATCAAATACAAGTCTATCCACCTGACAAGGAAAAGACAGCCTTTGTGACAGAATGGGGCACCTATTGCTACAGGGTCATGCCTTTTGGTTTAAAGAATGCTGGGGCAATATACCAGAGAATAGCTGCAACTATCTTTTATGACATGATTCACAAGGATATGGAAGTATATGCTGATGACATGGTTATCAAGTCCAAAATAGCAGAAGGACACATAGATGCATTAAGGCGTTTCTTCCTTAGGTTGAGACAGTACAATCTAAAGTTGAATTCAGCAAATTGTATTTTTTGTGCGTCCTCGGATTTGTTCCTGGGCTATATGGTAAGTAAAAAGGGGATAGAAGTAGACCCAGCTAAATCAAGAGCCATCTTAGAGATGCCAGCTCCAAAAACAGAGAAAGAGATTAGGGAATTTCTAGGACGTTTACAGTACATCAGTCGGTTCATCTCCCAACTGGCTGACATTTATGGACCCATCTTCAAATTACTAAGGAAAGGAGTTCCTGAGGAATGGAATGATAAATGCCAACAAGCTCTTGAAAATATCAAGCAGTACTTGCTAAATCCTCCTGTTTTGCAACTGCATAGGCCCGGTAAACCTTTGTTGTTATATCTCTCTATGACTAAAGAAGCTATGGGGGCAATGCTCGCTTAAAATGATGTGAATTCATATAAGACAAATGTCATCTATTATTTGAGTAAGCGTATGCTTGCTCATGAGCTCAAGTACAATCAGATTGAGCAGTTATGTCTCTTTTTGGTTTGGATATGCCATAAGCTACAACATTATTTGGGTTCGTACACTTCGCATGTCCTTGCTGAAAAGAGCCCCTCGAAATTCCTTATGGAGAGGCCAATTCTTGACAGCAAGATGGCATGATGGTTGACAGTTTTAGCAGCTTTTGATCTCAAATATATTCCAAGGAAGGCTATCAGAAGGAAGTGTGATAGCTGACTAATTAGTTATTGCCCACTAGATGGTGAACCATTCGAGCCCGAGTTTCCGGATGAGGATGTCATAGAGTTAAAACCCGAAGTTTGGAAGTTATATTTTGATGGAGCAGCCAACAATAAGGGTTATAGTGCTAGAATAGTACTTATCACACCCAATGGGTATCATTTACCCATGGCCATTAAGTTAGCTTTTGAGGTGACGAACAATGAAGCAGAATATGAAGCTTGCATATGTGATTTAGAGGTTGCCACCAACATGAGGATTGATTACTTAGAGGTCTATAGGGACTCTAATTTGATAGTTTCACAAGCTTTGGGTAAATGAAAGATAAAAGAAGAGCATTTAGTTCCTTACTATCAACGCGTAGTTGATCTAGCAGAAAGTTTTCATGAATTATCTTTCCATTATCTACCTCGAGCCAAGAATCAGTTCGCCGATGCTCTGGAAACTCTAGCCTCTATGATATACATAATAGGAAATGAAACTGTACAACATGTGGTTATTGAAGTGCAAAGGCAACCAGGTTATGATACAACATGTATGCAAGTTCAGTTAGCCAATGGTAAGCCATGGTATTGGGACATCCTCAATCTTCTGAAAATGACCAGTATTCGGAAGGGGCATCCAAATCAGATCGAAGAACCCTAAGGCAATTGGCTAGTAATTTCATACCGACTGGTGACGTGTTATATAAGAGAGCATGGGATAACATTCACCTTAGATGTGTGAAGGAAGAGGAAGCTTAGCAGATCATGGAATGGGTGCATAGCGGCGATGAAGGCCCGTACATGAATGGTTTTATGTTGGCTAGAAAAATCATGAATCTAGAGTATTTTTGGCTCACAATGAACGCAGATTGTGCTAAGTTTGTATAGAGATATCACAAATGCTAGATATTTGCCAAGCTTTAGAAGCGACCTCCTGTCCCATTGTATCCGACTGCAACTCTCTAGCCTTTTGCTACATGGGGTATTGATGTCATAGGGCACATCAGTCCTAAATTTTCGAATGGGCATGAGTATATTCTGGTGGCAATAGATTACTTTACGAAATGTGTGGAAGCAGCTTCTTACCACGTGTTGAATTCTAAGAAGGTAGCACATTTTATCCAAACTAACATCATTCGTCGATTTGGATAGCCTTTTGAGATATTCATAGATAATGGCTCCTATTTCCAAAAGGAAGTAGTAAGTTTGCTCAAGAAGGAAAAGATTCAGCACCATCGATCTTTACCCTATCGCCCTCAAACTAATGGGACAGTCGAGGCAGTGAACAAAACCATTAGGACAATTCTGCAGAAGATGATTATTAATCATAGAAGTTGGCATGAGCGCCTCCCATTTTCATTATGGGGATATAGAACCTTCATTCGTACACCAACAGGGGCAACTCCGTATTCCATGGTATACGGGATGGAAACGGTGCTTTCAATTGAAGTGCAAATCCGCTCTGCGAGGGTTATATAGGAAAACCAGCTTAGTGAAGCAGAGTGGATCAAAGGATATCATGACCAGTTGAATGCCATTAATGAAAAAAGGATGGATGCGCTCTATCAAATCCAAGGGTATCAACAAAGACTTACCCATCATTTCAATAAAAGGGTAACTGACAGGGGATTAAAAAAGGGTAACTTAGTGTTAACGGAAATCAAAGCTCTTGTGTACGATCTAAGAAGGAAGTTTAGACCAAATTGGGTCGATCCATATGTGCTCAAAAAGATGTTGTATGACGGAGGTGTCATACTCATGGATTTAGATGAGAATAAATTTTCGAATCCTTGTAATCTTGATCAATTAAAAAGATATTTTGTATAATTTTTATTTCATGATGCATTGTATGAGCATAACTACGAGGACCTAATTGTCCTAAAAGAAAATTTGATGTAAAAAATAAAAGAAATTTTGATGTGTGTGTGTGTGTATATATATATATATATATATTTATTTGCATATAGTGCAAAGGGAGATACGTAGGCAACCCACTTTGGGTACGGTCCAATGCATAATAAAATTATCATTTTGTGCCCAGATTAATTGACTTGTGCTCGCTAAGTTGAAAACCTGAATAAGGCGGCTTAGGCAAAAATTAGAGCAGCTCGGCGAGTTGAAAATCCGAAAGGGCAGCTCGGGCAAAAATTAGAGAAATATAAAAAGAGAGAAGAAAAAGAAGAAGAGATATAAAAAAAGCCATATTTTAAATTGGATTTCATTAGTCATAGTCTAGTCTTTTTATGTGTCCAGTTTCATTAAATTTTGTCCTGTCTCGTCTATCAGAGTCAAAATAATAAGATTCCATCCTATTTCATTCAAAAGAGTTCATATTTTCAAACATAAAAGAAAAGTCTAAAACATTATCCAAAAGATGGAGTGCAGAGTCTAAGCCCGTCTTCTCCTAGGATGCATATCCTCTGAGTCATCAGAATCACTATTTTCAGTCACAAGCATATATGGTTCAACCTTTACCTCCGGCTCATCCTTGATCACTTTAGTGTCTTCTGGTCTCGTCGTTATGTCTGCCTCAGTATCCCCAGTCTCTGTGTCTGCTTCCAACTCTATAATCAAGGCTACTCGCCTGAGCTTCTCAATAGGCCAAACCTCCTTGATGAACTGGGAATCATAATCCTTCAGTTTGTCTGATAAGCCAACAGGGCATACAAAGCGCATCGACCGCCTTCAGCCATTCATTATGGCCTGGGAAACAGGACCGATAATCAAAGATGTAGGGTAGACAGCTCCGTCTACTGGGGTGCCCTGTGACTGATCTATCTGCCTCAAGACTTTGATGCCCTGATAAAATGAGGTCATGGAAATATCTAGCAGGTAAACCATCTTATACCCATAGCTCATCGTGATAAATGAGTCAATCCCATACCAAGGGCAGTAACAAAGCAGGTCTCTAGAATCCAACTCTAAAACCCAGGTAGTCCATTCCTTTTCTGAACCAAAACGGATCAGAGCCCTCCGTATACGGTATTGTGTAGCTAAATAAGGCATCATATCTAGAGGAGCCACCACATGTAGGTGATCCTTAAGCCAAACCTGGAAGATAAATAAAGGGGTTAATAAAAAATATAAAAAAGAAGAAGAGGAAGTACAAGATATTTCTACCTGTAAAATAACTTGGCTAACAGACCAAGGCCCTTCAACTCTGTAATTTCCATCTAAGCTCTGCAGAGTCTCTGCTAAAATCAGACTGATAATAGTGCAACCTCGCTCCATCTGAGCAACCAGCTCCACCACTCGAACATCTCCCCAGCCAAGTGAGCTAAAGAATGAGCATCCAGCAGTCAAGCACAGAACCAAGGTTGTCATTCTGTGTTTCTGTCTCATCATATCTCTTATATCTTTTAGGTATTGAAACTCTATCGTAATTGCAGTTGGATTGACTTAGTCTCCTATGAACATAGAGCTAGCAAGCTCTTGTCCCAATCCTAGGAGCCTCTTGAAAGAGTGAAAGTATCCAACTCGGTATTCGGGGACAGCTAAAGCAGCATTCGGATTACTTCCAAGAATAGCGCTGAATTTCTCGAAAGTAGGGCACATTTCCTCTATGCTCCCTCCAAATCGGAACACGTGGTCAACAATATCCCAAAACCTAAGACAAGCCTTCAGAAAATTCCAATCTACTTTCACACCCTTCAAAGTCAGAACATAATTGACCCTCTACTTGCCTAGATTAATCTTTTCGACCTTGTATAGGTTCTTGGTCCACAAAAACATATGATGACTGTAGTAGGATTCCATGAAGGGTTTTGAGTGAAAATAAAGAGTCATATTGGCTTTTTTTAGAAGAAAATGTCTCTTTTTTATAGAAAAAAAGCCAGAAAAGCCTAGGGCGCGCAAACCAGGGCGGTGCCACCACCCAGGGTGGTCGGTGCTGCCATAGCCCTAGGGCTGCACCGCCCCTTATGGTGACAGCGCCGCCAAGCCCCCTGAAAGGTGCCAAGGTGGCACCACCATAGCCTTAGGGAAGCACCACCCTTTCATGTCGGCGGCAACGCCTTTTTTTCAGCTGATCTCTTGCGAAATTTTGAATTTTTAGGGTTTTGGGGGGCATTTTAGGACATTTCCAAAATTTCTTGGCATTTCCTAGACATTTTAACACATTCGATTTCATTTTTGGTCTAAAAATTACATAGCATTGCGCAATATTTTTTAATTCGCTATCATAACATGGGTAGTCACCTAAAACATCGTAAATCCATGCATACATCAAACATCATCCGTACATCATAGTTCATAAATAAGCAGAAATAGAACAGTGCAAGAAAGGAAAAAAAGGGAGATGATCAAGAGAGCCACTAGTCTCTCCGACAGCGCCGACGGGGGTCCTTTGGTGGATGAGATGCGTCAGTTTGAACATCAAGCTGAGTTAGCATACTCGATAAAGCTAGCTCCATCCTACATCCCACACGATAGTTGAGACAGTTCCACTTTACATTAACCTATAGAAAGAAAAGCCAGAAGCTTAAGGATCATTTCCAAAAGCAAGGCCAGGAGGTATCACAAGCTTAAGGATCATTTCCAAAAGCAAAGCCAAGAAAAAAAGCGTGAACATACCTCAGGGTCATCAGGGAGGTCTGGTGCAATAGGATGGATTGCATCTGAAAGATGATATGTCTACATTTCGCCATGAGCACTAGTATAGAAGATATCTTCAAAGAACCAATAGTTAGGGCCCAAGGCGACCTGACCAGGATCATTTTGTGTCCCAAGGGTAATGCTGGGGTCAGCTGAAGAAAGGTCTCTCGATGCACCCATGCTTTGAGCTTGACTTTACCGAACAACAGAGGGTTCATCAATGCCAGATGGGCATCCCAAATGTCGATATGGATCACCAATAGGTCCCATCAGACGAGTATGGCAGAATATCATATAGTTATCCTGATGAGTCACATACAGATGTATGGGAAGACCAGTATAAGCCTCATCAGGGGCATGAATGTCCAAATTCCACCTCATATCAACTGATGGATGTGCCGAAACTACCCACCTACCAATAGTCTGAACTCGAACTCTCTCTCCTAGGTAGTACAGCTTGTTGTGTGGAGAGCGAAGCAACAGTCGGGAACAAGCCAGTGTGGCACTTGTGTCAAGTTCTACTAGCATCAGCTGCATCCTATATGTGTAAGGTTTCGTCACGACCTGCAAGAGGGTTGTGGTGAGTAAAAAACTAGGAAATGTGAATAAGATAAAGTCAGAAGATACCTAAAAGGCATCGAGGTTACCAAAAACTGCTCAGATAATCTTGAAGTCGCACATACCAGAGTCAGTCCAATATTCCCTGTTCCACCAGATACCGGCCGGGAAGACATCCAACATAGGGTTGCTAAGAGTAAGAGCCAACATCGAAAAATACTCATAAGCCCAGACCTATTTCAAGCATTGAAGACAGAGAATCAGAAAGTCTAGGCAGAAATTCAGAAGAAGTGCAGATAGTACCTCCCAGTTCAAGATTCACAAAAGGTGTAGAGGGTACTTTCCAGTTTAACAAAGGATGCAGAGAGCATACCTCCCAAATGAAATGAGTCCCGCCATAAGAGTTGAAAGCTCCCCAAGATAAGTCGCACATCTCCCGGTACATGGTGCTCAGGATAGCGCCAACCCAGTCATATTCACCCAGCTGAGTCATGTCTATCAAACTCAGCATAATGTTCAAGTTAACAGTATCATGACGGGTGTGCCCAAATGTACATCTCGCCATAATCAACATCATCAGTCTAGCTATAGTAGTGATATCAAATAGCATATCAATGAATGGCTTCATCTCCCTCAGCCGAGCCTGAAGCCAAGTGTGAGGTACTGATATACGATCCCGGGGTGGGTCCTGACCTATAAGCTGGATCATATCTTCAGGAGTAAAGGTTACCCTCCAGTCAGAGCAGATATCCAGAAGATGGGTCTCAAAGCACAAGCGAGTCAACATAGACATATCTAGTAGGGTAACTGTCAACTCCCCGCATGGAAAATAAAAAGTGTTGGTAGTATCCCACCACCGCTCAGCCAGAGCCTTGATCAAGGCTACATTGCTCTCAAGATTCGTTTTGACCCTCAGGAAAGATACAAAACTAGTGGGCTCTAACAGGGACTTAACTAGGGTTTCGACTGATAGAGCATTGGCTAGATAAGCTAAGTTTGATCTAGCGCCCCTATTCCTAAACACAGTGGTCTTTTAAGGAAAATAAATTCACTCAGCAAAGATTTGCAAAAAAAAAAAAAAAAAGGGAGAGTTGAAAAATACCTCTATTCTACCGTCCCAAGAGACATGCTGTTTTGGCTCCTGAAGTAGATTCTCCGGGTCAAGATTGTCCCGCGGGGCCTCATAACTATGGCGCCTCCTATTGCTAATAACACTTCCAGAATGTGAAGCCATGAAGAGATAATGAAGATTTCTAGAGAGAAAAGCTAGAGAGAGAGAGAAATGTGAAAGTGAGAGTGAAGGGAATGAGAGAGTCTCACCCCTATTTATAGATTTTGAGAATCTTAAAAATGACCATCATATCCTAAGCTTAATATAAAACAAGGGAACTTGCATTTTCGAAGCGGTTCAGGTAAGAATCAAGTGCCAACAGTTTCGCTGTGTCAGTATGATTTTCCTCTGTCTATCGACCTATCATTTGCCCAAATCAGATCTAGGATGCTTCTGTAATTCAAAAAAATGATAGAAATAGGAAAATGACAGAAAAATAGAAAGATATCTGGAGCATGACAGATTACACTCATATATCTCCAAACCCTGCAAAATGCAATCAGAATGCATTTTTTTGTTCCAAACAGACAGGAACAACCCAGTTCACTTACATCACGTCTGTCATCCAAAATGGACAGCCATGATGGGGGCAGCTGTGAATACTTATTTTTTTACACCTGTCGTACTCATGCCAAGCCGAACCGCACAAATGAAACCAAATCCGAGCTTGGCCGGACTCGAAAATGGGTCGGAGCGAAGTCGGGCAGGAGTTGCCACCCTCCTTGAGAGGCACTGCCGCCCAATGTAGCGGCATCGCCGACCCTCTAGGACGGCACCACCCTCTCTTGGGGGCGGCAGCATGGCTCCTTGCCAGTGCTACTCCCCCCTCTCTCAGCTCGTACCACTAAAGGCCCCTACGGCACTGCCACCCCATTGGGCGGCGGTGCAACCCTCTCTTGGGGGAGGCAGCATGGCTCCTTGCCAGTGCTATCGACCCCTTTGAGCTCCTGTGCTGCCAAAGGCCTTGGCTGCGTCGTCACCCTTGTAATATCCTAGAAAATGCTACCATGATTGAGCAGTAATATATCTAGTTATTGGACCGAAAATAATGAAATAATGAAAGATAATTTTTGAGACACAATCAGAATGCATATGAGTTACTTTTTCGAAAAACGTCGGTGTTAATAACACTACTTGAGAAATAGCAGTCCGGTCGATTAAAGAATTTCTAAGTCAGACCAGGGGGTAAAGAATCACATAAATATATGTGTAATTATGGTAAAAATAAAGATGAGAAAAATATTTAAGAACACTGATAAAGTAAGTGATGACAAAACCGTAAATAAAGGAAACTTTAGGGGTATAGTGGAATTTCGATAGTTTGAATTTCAAAACGGCTCTGAAACTATTTTTATTAATTAATATTAATAAAAGTAAGATGTTTGAATGTTCACTTTGAATTCCAATTCCTGACGAAATTGTCAGAATAAATTACCGAGCGAAAAAATACCAAAAGCAAATTATGAAAAGTTGGAGGACCAAAAGTGAAATTTACCATTTTTGTCTTACTATACAAGTAAGACTTAGAATTATTTTTGCTCAAATTTTTGTTCTTCCACCGTAGCTATTTTTCTTCCATTCCATTTGATTTTTCTTTCTTTTTTGTGAAGAGAAATTGTTGGAATCATGAAATAAACACCATATAATTCATCTTCCACCAAATTTCACCAATTGAATCATGAAGATTTTGGGTAAGTTGTTCATTTGTTGGTTTTTATGGTTTAATTAGGTTAATTAGATGTTGGTAGGATTGGGTAAATAGTTTAATTATATCAATTGATGCATTAAATAATTTTTCCTAATTTTCAAACCCTAAAGTGAAGTTGTGTGATATGAATTTGTATATATGAATTAGGATGTGTAAATTGAGTATAAAATAAGTCAATTGGATGATTATAGGTGATTAATTGAAGGTTACATTATTGTAGAAAATTCGTTT
Organism: Aleurites moluccanus; assembly: GCA_948193065.1. Lineage (NCBI taxonomy): Eukaryota > Viridiplantae > Streptophyta > Magnoliopsida > Malpighiales > Euphorbiaceae > Aleurites > Aleurites moluccanus. Next base: position 38,950 of record CANXYC010348474.1, on the reverse strand, counting down.
GAATAAAGTCATCGATTTTGACCTATAACGAGAATTTGAGGAATTGAGTAGCAAAACAATTTTGCTTGGTGAATTGGAGTGCAAGGTAAGTCTTTTATGCATCAAATTACAGGCCTAAATTGTTAGAATGACAATTGAAATCCATATGCAAAATGACCATTTTGGCCGAACCCTATTTGTGGTAAAATGCCTAATTTTGTGCTTTGGTTTTGGACTTATTCTCCATGCCAATTTGATATGTTTGATGAAGATTATTGAGTTGTGATTGTTGCCTATAAATTATTTTTCATGTGCATGTTTGTTGATAATTAGGGCAATGCCAATATTGCACCAAAACCATGCCGAAAAATCCGTAGGCCAACCAATTTGAATGCCACCGTCGCCAGCGACAATGCCATGCCAATTGCGTCAACTTTTTGGTCACAAATGACCAAATTATGTTTGTTTCCATTTTTTATCGTTAGACCTTTGGTCATCGTTTAATCGATTATTATTGATGTCTTATTGACTTTAGGCACATCAATTGATTTTTGATGAGTTATTGGTACTTGCCGATACCTTTAATTTGAAATGGTATTTATTGATGTATTTATTGCTTCTATTGATTCTGAGGTGATTTGACAGAGCTGCCATTCCGACAGGATAGTGAGTTCATGCTGTCGACTTTATGCACATTGTATTGATTGATAACCTGTACTAGGAAGGGATGTCCTAGTCATAAGACCCGTATAGTCTTATGTTTATATATATATATAGTGATTTGTGCTTGACATATTTCTATGCGTTTCATGGCTCTATATTTGTCATTTTTATCTTATCCATGTGATATGTACTTCATTGATATGATTGTTTACTTACAGTCATATTCTGTACTTGATTTTGTATTACAGACATTCTGGGCAGTTTGATTCATTTATGTCATCTGCTTATTGCTTATTGATGTTCCATATCTATTTTATAGGTCGATGTATATTAGATTCACTGAGTATCATATATACTCACCTTCTTACTGTTTTCCCTCTCAAGTGCAAAGTAGGAGGCAAATATCCCAGCTCTTTTGGCTCTCCATGGATTCTGCAGATCTTGTGTCAGTGTAATGTTATAAACACTGTATTATTTTGCATGTTCATATCCTAGCTGCTCCATGGGTTTTGTATGGTATAGTTAAAGTATGAACATGTATGTATGAGAATATTGGAGATTATTAATGATATGGATATGGTATTTACATAAAGTTATAGAATGGATGACAGAGTGACAGAATGAATAGTGTTTATGTGAGTGAATGGTTATATACTGTTATGTGATTGATGATGGCTATGAGTGATGGGTATTTATGTTTTTGTTGTGATATTGTGATTGCATTGTAGTGATTGATGGGTTCTACGGGTGCCGGTCGCCTCGGCATCTCCCGCACCCTAGGGTCGTCGCGGCTCGATCCGGGATCGGGTCATGACAACCCCCCTCTAGCGACACTAGCTTGCCTATAAATACTTGACCCCCTCAACCTTATTCTAGGCCCCCGAAATCTCTTGAAGTTGAATTTTTCTTCTTAGATTTCTTCTCTTCTCCCTCATATATCTATATTTTTTTTTATTTCTTTAACTCTCTTTGAGTTTAAAGAATAACTCTTTAGGGCGTCTGAAGCCCATTTTCTTTAGTTCTCTTTGAGCTAAAGAAGGACCAAACCCAAGGCGTGTGGAACCTCAAAATTGTTTTCAATATAAAATCACTATGTTGGTTTGCTTGTTTTCTTTTTGAATTGTCAGATAAAAGACAATCCGACCATCTTCCCGTGCTTTAATCAATCCAAGGTGAAACTCCGATCCGAAAGAGCAATCCGTCCGCCGCCTCTCCAAAGAGCAAGGGAGAAGGTATCGTCTCCTAACTTTTCCTATTTTGATAGAGCATCAAAATAAACAACTCATCTTCTTTAGTTTGATAGAGCATCAAAATAAAGAACTAAAATATGATAAATTGACTATAAAATTAACCATTTTTTGCAAGAAGGAAGAACTGCGTAGGTTTTGATTCCCATTTAACGGGATATGCAGGCTAGCTATGTAAGAGCTTCAAATCTAAAAAAGATCAAAACCATCTCTTTTCTATTTTTTCTTTAATTAATTGCTTTATTTGTTGAATGTATTTTTTGGGAAATGTGTAATCAACTTAGAACCCGTAAGGGTTAGAGTTGATATCTCTTATTTTGGAATTTTTGAACTGTAATAATTTAATTTATCGCTTTCTTAACTGTTTTACTACTTTATTTTATCGCTTTTGTCCATTCATTTACTTGCTCATACATTTTTATATCTCATCCTTTAAACTGCTCATGAAAATATTTTAAATCAAGATTAAAATTAGAAACTAAGTTCAATAGAAAATCTAGCCCCCGAATCCTCTTTGATTTCAAAGACTAGTGCACTTTATTTTCTTTGGGATAAAATTGAAGTTAAAATGAGTTTTTACCTTAAATTTTCCTAACAAAAATAACTTAACGTAACGATTTCAAAATATTAAAATTATTTTCAAAAGACGCTAAGGTCGTCTGCTCTATGAGAAATCACCTAAATGAACATTTCGATTTTATTTAAAGCGGATCCGGACAAGGTGCTCAGGCGAGGTTTCACAAGCTCCAATGTTGATAATGCTAATTAAAGAAATGATACAAACAAATGATCAATACATGTATAATAATGTTGATAATGATGATTATATGATTAAAATATGCAACTATAATATTAAACGAGTGAGGAGAATGAGTGTTATATTAAATTATATAATTCACAAACTTGATGACCGCATTCCAACTAACTCTCCTCGAAATTAAAGTAAAGATATCACATTGAGATTTTATCAAAAGTTTAATCTCCAAATTGGACACTGGCTCCCCCATCTCGGGATGAAAGTAGAACAAGCGCAAGGCATTTTTTACTTCATTGCCCTTGTCTAATATATTTTAGAGTTCTCAACATTACTTCATCAACTTTCTACCCATTTTCACCCTCTCTCAAAGGGGAAAGATAAGGCCTTGTTTAGTAAATATATATATATATATATATATATATATATATATATATATATATAATTTTCCAAATTTTTCTTTTTTAAATAAAAAATTGAAAATTTTGAAATCATATTTAATGGCTATGTTATGAAAATTTTCTCACTTTCCATTTCCCATATTTCTTATAAATATTTTGTTCAAATTATTTCTTTAAATTTAGTACTTAATCATTATTGACAAAGTATTTAAGATAATTATTTAAATGATCTACTATCATTGAAAAAAATTTAAAAAATATTATTTATGCGATTATACGAAGAAAAAAAAAATATTTACTATTATATTATCACTGATAGAAACATCTAAAGAGATATTTATTTGAGTGAATCATTACCCATGATGCAACAAAAAAATTAATGTTTATTTGAATTATTAAATATAATTATGAAAAGAATTATTCATTTTATCTCATAATAAATTTCATAATTTTCTTTTTATTATATTTCAATTTAATTATTTCACTCCCTAATTCAAACTATATTTTCTCTTAATATGATAATAATATTTTTATTAAAGATGTATTAGAAAATATAAAAATTAATTAAGAAATATATAATGTAAGAGAATTAGGAATATGGAAAGAGATTAAAATAGTTAATAGAGAATTAGGAAGATGGAAGGAGATTAAAATAGTTAATGAATTAATATAATAAATGAATTAGAAAAGTTAAGATAGATTAAAAATTATTTTTTTAATAATTATATATTTTACAATTAAAATGTGAAGTATAATTTTATTAAAGAAATTTTAAGAATTTAATAACCGTTTGGATGGCCATTAATGATTGCTTGCCTACTACTGTTGTTTTGAAGCTTAAAAGAGCGGATGTAGAGGTCACTTGTCCGGTCTGCAGAATAGATCATGAATCTCCTTTTCATATTTTCGTGACCTATTCTTTCGCAATTAATTGTTGGAATTCTTCACCATTGGATTATTGTAGGGGTAGTTCTAATAATTTGTTTGATTGGCTGAATCTGATGTTTAATAATAAGGATTCAGAACAATCTGGAATGGTGGTTATGACCCATTTGGCTATTTGGAAAGCAATGAATGAGCTGGCTTGGAATAATATAGGAGTTCCAGTCCCTAATATGCTGCGTATGGTGAGTGGCAAGCTGCTCAGGCTAATAAGATTGCAAGGAGGCCTTTCCCAGGTTTTGGTTTTCAGTCCAAGTCTAAATGGTAAAACCTCATCCTGGAAAGTGTAAGTTGAATGTTGATGCGGCCATTTCTAAAGATGCAGGTAAAGTGAAGCTGGGAATGGTCCTTAGAAATCATAATGGTGTGGATATAATGAGTAAATCTGTCTTGCTGGATGGGAGGCCTGATTCATTTATGGCAGAGGCTTTGGGGGTTAGGAAAGCTCCAAGTTCCATAAAGGATAAGGAGTGGTCACATATAATAGTGGAAACAGATTTTTAATTGGTTTTTCAATCTCTAAGTGGTTAATAGCTTGAACGTTTCTATAGTGGGGTTTGTGTTAGATGATTGTATGAGTTTTGTTAAGAATCTTAGTAAGATTTCTTTTTCAGTTGTTAGAAGATATGTGAATAAAACTGCTCATATATTAGTAAGAGCAATTCATTTTTTGTCAGAGTCCATGGAATGGGTTACTACCTATATTTTTTGTTAGATGTTATTGTTTTTTATTTAATGAATTAAATTTTCTTTTCCTTAAAAAAAAAAATAAAAAAAAAAGAGTTTGGAATCTAATATGGATAAAAACACCGCAATTATATATAACATATGATGATGAAAGAAAAGAAAAAAAAAATACATATAAAAAACTGGTTGGCTAGAATTAAAAAACGAGCATTGGAGATTAAGAAGAAAGTATAGGAAAAAGAGTACAACCAGCAAAGGAAAAAACAATAGCCAAAGCAAAATGGTAGATTGAAAAATTAGAAATCAGTTTCATTTAAAAAAAAATTATTTTCATTTTTATTTTTAAGATTATTTTTTATTAAATATATAACTATTATTTTTTATAAATATTTATTTTAAAAGAGATAAAAAACATTATAAATTAATTTTCTACAATATAGTGTAATTTGAAAATTTTAAAAAAATATTTTTAAATTTTCTATTTAAAAAATGTTGATAACTAAACACCAAATTCCAACTTTCTATTTTTTTCAAATAATATTCTGAAAAACAGATTTTATTTTTTACAATTAAATAAAGTCTTAATGATACTAAATTATTCTCTTTAATTGCTCTGATAATTAAGTATTATTGTTGAGTAAGTATCCAATAACTAACTATTTTTTATTAAATATTTTTAACCTTTTACTATTAAAAAATAGAGTATTTTCCTTTATTTGTAAAGTCTAATACTTTTTTAAAAGACCATATCATTTAGCCACTATACATAAAAGATTATTAAAACTCAATATAATATATTTATATATATTTGACTCCCTTGTAATATATATTTTACCTTTTGTGTATCTACATATAAATTTAAATACTATAATGAAATTTGAATTTATAAAAAATTTAAATGCCATAAATTAAAATTTCATTAAAAATATTTTCACTCAAGAGTTCAAGATCATTTTACCAAGTAATAAATTTTTTTTTAATGGCAAAAAAATAAAAATAAAAAAATAAAAGTGTGTTAATCATTATCCCATTCAGTTGGAGATATCAATAGGTATTATTGTTTTGATTTAAAGCATTTTATAAGATGCACTGATTACTTGAGTATTGTTAGGAGATATGAAACTATTCTTACAAGATTATAATAATTATTGACTTTGATCTAGTTTATAGAGTTGGACGGAATCAATGAAATCAGTATTTAGTAATGTTAATAAAGAATCAAAAGTTTGATTGAAATCAAATTTGTTAAACCGAAAAAATACGATATATATATATTATTTGACATTTATTATATATATGATGAAAATAAATATAATTTGATATTTATAATTTTTGATAAAAAATAAAATAAAAAAATTGACCCACTTAAACTAAAAAATCGGTTTGATTCAATTAATTCACCGATTAATCGACCAGTCACTGATTTTTAATCGATTTTTAGAATATAAATTTTTGAAACTAATCAGACCGATCCTTGATTCGATTCTTAATTTTTCTAATTCGACCGACTAATCCAATCCGATTTTCACAGTCATCATATTTAGACATATAAAATAATATTTTTTAGGAGTAACAAATTTGAGTAAATTTAGATACTTATAAAGTGGGAAGTGGGGTTTAGTGGGCCAAAGGAAAATTTTTTTTTATTTTATGTATAAGATGATATCCACACACATTGAATTTTATGATTTTTTAATTTTTATTAAATTATTAAAATGAATTTCAATTAAATATTTTTATCACATTTTAATTTTAATTTTAAAAAATAACACTTAATGGTAATTATGTTATTAATATTTAGAATATAATTATAATTTTTACCTCAAAAAATATAACTCTAAATTCATCCTTGGATAATTAATATGATTTTACCACCATACCACAACCACAACCTCAACCTCAACCGATACATAAATAATATATAATATACTTAGAGAAAGCTTTGTCAAGGTCTTGTTTGCAATTGATTAGGTTCAAATAAAATAAAAAAACACTATATAATTTGATTATTTATCCAAATAAAAAAATATTTTTAAAGATTTTACGAACCATTGGATCTTGTAAGTTAATCTTTTTCGAAACCTAGCCCAGACCGGCCCAATCCAAATAACCCTGAAAGAAGAAATACGAACTTTTGCCCACTCTCAATCCTCACAGCCAAAAGTAGTGGCAGCTGCGGCCAACAAACCGACGGACTCTCCCAGATGGTGGCGATTAAGCAAAATTTCAAGTTTCCCGCGAAAGCGAGAACCGCTCTTTACCTAGTAACCGCCACTGGCCTCACCTTCCACGCCGCCAACCACCTCAACTTGCTGCCATTTTCATCTCTAGATTCTCCTACTTCACTTTTCCCAACCCACTTTTCCGAGAAAATTAAGGCTGCAATTCACGCCGTTCATCGCTCCTCTCGCGCGATCTCCACCGTCTGATTCTTTTCTCTCTCTGACTCTTTCACTTATTAACTTGTTAATTATTTGATACTTCATTTTAATTACTTATTATCCTTCCCATGGCAGATTGCTTTCACCGTCGCTGATTACAAGTATTCTTTGGGAGGGTTACCAAAGGGCTCCGATGAGTATCGTCGCAAACTATCTGAGGTTTGTTTTGGCTGCGTTGTTTCCCTGGCTTACATGCGAGTCCTTTGAAAATTGTAAATAAGCTATGGTGGCATTCAGGTTCATCTGCGTTCAGCCAAGAGAATGCTGAAATTATGTGAAACCAATAAAGGTTTCTATGTGAAAGCTGGTCAATTTGTTGCTGCACTACGCCAAGTTCCACAAGAATATTCTTCAACCCTTTCCTCATTACAGGATAAGGTCTGAATATGTTCTATTTACAAGTACTCACGCTCATTATTTGTTTTTCTGGTCAGCTGATATATATTCATGCAGGTAAGTGTGCTTGCTTACTAACTTTCTGGTCAATAATCCTGTAGGCTGTTCCTTGTCATTTCAAAGCCATAAAAGAAGTACTAATCAGCAATTTGGGTCAGGATTTGTCCAAGATGTAAGCTTGTCTTCATTAGGTTGGTTTTGTGTTGGGTTCTTGCATCAATTTATTAATCATCAATTTCCAGTCTAATGCACCAATCTATTAACTTAAGCATTTATATTGCCTTATATTTTAATTATAGTCGTTTATGAGCTTTTGAATGTGATCTTATTTTTGGGATTGATTGATTGACTCGTGGTCAGTATTTTGGTATGTTTATTATTCACATTCTCTTGGTTCTTGTTGAAGAAATAATGAAGTATATGTTGGGAAATTATGGGTGAGTGGGAATCCGACATTGGAAAGAGATGGGCTTAGTGAGTGATATATAAGTGGGAATGACCCATAACCCCTTTGTCTTAAGGTTTTGGGTTGGAGTGTAGTGTCAAGTCCGGAGTGTGTTACCTCACTAAACCCACGAAGCATATCTCCCTAGGAAGTGGGCTTTCTGGCATCAACAAGTGGTATCAGAGTAGATGGTTCGGCAGTGACGTATATGGAGACGATGGTTGGATCCTGCGGTCGCCACCTCCACGTGAAAGAGCAAGGCTACTCCGGTGGGCCCTGACTAGTGGAAGTAGAAATGCTTTAGGTGATGCCGTTTGCTCAAATTAAGAAAAGGGTTTCGCTCAAGAAGGAATCCAGGCCCAATGTGGAAGCTCACACTTGAGGAGGAGATTGTTGGAAAAATCAAGTGAGTTGGAATCTCACATTGGAAAAAGATGAGTTTAGTGAGGGATGTACAAATGGAAATGACTCATAAACCCATAGCTTTAAGGTTTTGGGTTAGAGTGTAGTATCAAGCCCACAAGTGTGTTACCTTACTAAGCCCATGAAGTAGATCTCCTGAGGAATCAAGGTCCCCGGTGCCAACAACTGGTACCACAAATGATGGTTCGACAGAGACGAGTATTGAGATGGTGATTGGATCCCAATGAGTATGGAGATGGTGATAGGATCCCATGGATGCCACTTCAATGTGGAAGAGCAAGGTTATTCCTAGTAGGCCCATGCCGGTGGAAGTAAAAAGGCTCTAGATAATGCCATATAATCAAATTAAAGGCTTCCGTTCAAAGGATAACCCATACTCAATGTGGAAGCTCACACTTGAGGAGGAGATTGTTGGGAAATCAAGTATGAGTGAGAATCTACATTGAAAAGAGATGAGCTTAGTGAGTGATATATAAGTGGGAATGACTCATAAACTCTTTGCCTTAAGGATTTGGGTTGGAGTGTGGTGTTAGGCTCACGAGTGTGTTTCCTCACTAAGCCCATGAAGCAGATCTCCTAAGGAAGTGGGCTCCCTGGCTCCAACAATATATATATATATATATATATATGCCTTTTTATCATATAAATCAAAATTGTAGAAAGTATACTCCAAGGGAAAACTTAATTAAGGATTTTACACTTGTATCATGATGCTTTGTGCAATGATAGATTTGTTATTAGTATAACTTTGGTGTTCATTACCTTGTATAAATTGTCAATACCAGAAGAGGTATGTACTATTTCTCCACCTCTTCCTTAGTTTCCACCATTTTTCTCCTTCTGTCACACATCTTACATGTGTCTCTCTTAGTAGGTACTCTAGCCTTAATCCTGTATCAGCTTTAATTAAGAGAGAGGTTGTAGAATAACAATGTATCTTATTTTGCTATGAAATGTTTTTAAGTCAATAGCCAGAATCTTGTGCTGACTTTGAATCTCTTTACCTACTTGTCAGATTTTTGTCATTCGATGAACAACCAATCGCCGCTGCATCTATTGCTCAAGTGCACCATGCCGTGCTGAAAGACTGTCAAGAAGTAGCAATTAAGGTTAGCTGGAAATTTAAATAATCTTGTTGCCTTGCTTTTCCTCTTGATACTCTATGATTCTCTTGTATACTGGAGGTTACATCTGGTAGGTACAGTAGAGTGCTTCGTTACTTGGATCAACACGATGAAACAAATTTGCATAAAAAATTCCAGTCCAAGTATGATTTTTGTTAAATAACATATACAACACATTTAACATGCTGCAAACAATGGTGATTTTTGTGACAGATCTTTACAATGTACTTGTATGCTTTCATTGACATGGTTTGTGTTTATTAAATTTCTACTTTGAAATATGAAGTCTAAATAAATATTTAATTGGTGAATTGCTTTATGATTTAAATTATTCATATATTGATGATTTGAGTGATGGAGATGTTATGTTTAGAGATAGATTAATTTAAATCTTAAGTTTTAACAATATGCTATAGCTTGTTTATTGTATGTGTATACTATACTTTTCAAAGAAAAGGTTATCTTAAAAGGTTGTAAAATCTTATTTTACAATTCAAATTTACTGTCTGAATTTATAGAACCTCCAGTAATTCTGGTTTAAAAAGCAAGTTTGATAATCTTGGTAGTTACATCATGTACAATATGTTCCACCCCATAATTTAAATAAAACCATAGGTATGTTCAAAAAATTAGTGTGTAAGGGAGGGTGACGCCTCACTTTTTTCAATCTTTTTTATTGTCCCTTATTAGAATGATGAACAAGAAGGTCGAGTAGCTGCATCTTGTTCTTGTTCCTTTAGTTTGTAATTGATATGTTGGGATATTTCTCCTTCTGTCAAATTTGAACCATAATTACACATTCAAATTTTTTTTAATGAAAAACTCGATCACACTGATTGAATTTGTTTGTATAGTATTTGAAAAGCTTGATATTGTAGGGTGTCTTGGTATTTTTTTAGGTTCTTCTTCTTTCCTTTCTAAAATAGAAAAAAAAGTTTATTCTTTATATTTCTTTTGTTCAAAATGAAAGTGATATTTATAAATGCATAAAGTCATGGTGGTGATGAAGTGAGTTAGTGGTGGTAGCAATGGTTATGTTGGTGATAGTGGGAGTAGCAATAACAGTGGCGGTGAGTGGTTGCTGTAGTAGTCATGGTGGTACAGTCACTGCAGGTGGCAAGGTTGCAAATTTGGCTGAGTAAATAACCTACAGATTGTCCGTCAATATAAGTTATTGGGTGGGGTGGAAAAGATTAACCTGTGCTTGAACTAATAGTATTCCAACTCATTGCAGTCCAACTTAGAACATATAAAATCAGAGTACATTTAGTTTTACAGTTATGTTATAATATCATTTAAGATCTTATCTATCTAAGGAAAGGAATATTTAAGTTTTTTTTTTTAAATTTTTTAATGAATGTGTATGAAATAATACTTCTATAAACATAAATGGGTTGTGATTATTATTAGGTTAAATTATGTCTTACATCTTCTACATATACAAGCAAAATATTTGCTTGATCAACTTTTATTTATGAACATGTTAACCTGAAGTCGACCCTGAATTCATTTTTATGGTTTATAGCAATAAAAAGCTATATTTTATGGTGTTTGATTTTTATTTTCTTAAAAAAAAAAAATTGCTAAAACTATTTGGACAACACAATTTAACTATCATTTTATTTTATTTTTGTTTGTTACGAATTGAGAATTTTTTAAGGGTTTGTTGGGACAAGGGTTTGGAATTAGAATGGAGATTTTCAATTCCAATTCCAATTCCAGCTCTCTAGAATTAAAATTGTTGTTTATATTACACAAAAAATTAGAATTGGAATTGAAATTGAATAAAAATTGGTGGCGGCGGTTGAACGTCAGCAACGACGATGGTGGTGGACCACCGCAACCCGGCAGTGGAAGTGGCAGTGGGGGTGGTGGTGGACTGCCAACAGTGGCAATAGTGGTGGTGGTCTACTACTGGTGCTGGCGGTGGACTGCTGATGCTGGCTGTGGACTGCTGGCACTGGCAGCCGTGGGGGTCGGGGTGAAGATGGCGGTGGCGTTTGTGGAATTGTAATTTTTATGAATTGAGAATGAAATTGTGGAATTGTTTTTTTAATTATATTACAATTTCATGAAATTGTGAGTAGAGTACTAATTTTAATTCTCTTAGTGATGCTAAACACTGAAATTGGAATTGGACCCTTCAATTCCAAATCCAGACTTCTCAAAGAGTTATATGATGATTTTTGGAGGGAAAGTTTGTTTTTTCAGATTATTTTAGCTTATGCTAGTATGAACGTAAAAAACATGTCTCGCTTGCGACCTTTGAAAAGTTTAAGTATGGGAGGATGTTTATAAGTTATAGCTAAGGCACGGGCTATCTTAAGGCCATTGTCTTTTGTACTTATTCTATGCAAACTTGCAAGTATATGAGTTAGTGTAATCAATGAAATCTACCTTTTTTTTAAGTTCCAATTTTTAAAACTTGTATTTGTTATATTTGTGTCTTCTCTACCCGAACATTTCCAATAAATGGTATCAGAGTTTTAGATTATCTTTGAGGGATTTGTAGGTAAGAGAGAACAAGATGCTTTTGTTAGAAGACCTGAACCACTTGTGAGTAAGCCTATGGCTTCAAGCAATTTTTCTGCTCCGCCTAGTTTTTATTGGTGAAAATTATTAGATTTGGGCATCAAAATATGCCTATTTGAAAGCTTTTTTTTAGGGGAGGCTGTGGAATTTGGTGTTGATCTACCTCCCCTGAGAGGAAATCCCATAGTTGCTCAAATGAAGCAATATAGTGAGGAATATGCAAAGAAATTTAAATCCTTTTCTTGCATTCATTCAGTTGTATCTGATGTATTTTCACAAGAATTATGGCTTGTGAAATAGCCATGGAAGCCTGGAACAAGCTTAAAGAAGAGTTCCAAGGTAGGATGATTAGGATGGTTAAATGTAAATTATGGTTAAGGTATCCGGTGTTAGATAGAGGTTTTTAGGAGTAATTATTGTATTCTACATAAGTGTTTTCTATATTTATTTTTGGGTTCTTGTTTTAGGGTTAATATGTGTCTATATAGGCTGTTGTAAAGAAGAAAAATACAAGGCAGGAAATAAATATATTTTTTTTCCAACTCTTAAGGCCAACCCCTCTTGTACTTATTCTATGTAAATTCTCAAATATATAAGAGTTTGTGTGATCAATGAAATCTGCTCCTTTTTGAAGGTTCAGTTTACAGAACCTGTATTTGTTGTGTGTTGCGTCTGTGTTTGTCAGTATTCTCTGCCCTACCATTTCCAATATTTTCTTTGGAAAAATCAATGACAATAAACATGTTGATCTGAAGCAGTGGCTTCTTCCATTAGTAATATTGACTTCTTAGGGATGGTAGTAGACATTGTGTAGATGCTTGCTACTTTGGACTGTAATTCATTGTGGAATCTGTTGAAGTGTTAATTATTAATATGACATCCTTCATCCTGTTATCTAGTCTGCATTTATTAATATTTCCGATTGATATGACAGGGCCTGCTTTTGTTTGTTGTCAGTTTCAGTCTTCCTATTTCCAAAATAGTTGCCCATATTTTTATTTTGGCATGTCCCAAATGACAATCATTACAAATAGAGAATAATTGATCTCCAAAATGGATGCCCTTTCATTGATCATTGGTACTGTTTATATATACAGAGAGGTAACGCCTAATTAAGTTAATTGATTACATGATATTTACAGCTAATAATTTACAATCTGTGAAATACTAATTGAGGTGATTATGGCCTAATTTCTTGGCTCCCTTTGATACCAAAAGTTCTGGGCACTTCAAATTTTGAAGTATAATATTTGTAAACTATATATATAGAATTGCCCTAATTAGTGTCGTTAGAGAAGTAAGCAAGGATTTTTTTGAGGAAGTTATGGAATTTATATGATATCCCAAATGAATGTTAAACATATATGCATGAAAGTGTTCATGTTGATCACTGGGAAAGAAGATCATAATCAAATAATGGCTTCAAGATGCATTTATATATAATTGTCGTCTGATTTATCTTTTCATGCTCTGTGCTATGTGCATGTATAATTGTTATTCTTTTCCTTGTTTTACTCTTCCCACCTCCTAACCACTCACCTTTCTTGTTCTTTGCTAAAGATTTAGATACTTGTGTACAAGTAATTAATTGTGATTGCTTTTGTTTTATGTGTGTAGGTTCAGTACCCTGGGTTAGAACACCAGATGAAAATTGATACAACAACCATGTCATTTCTTTCAAAATATGTTGCATGGGTGCGTGCTGAATATCCTGACATTTTTTTCCAAGAGTTTTATTTTCATTGCTCAATATCGGTCATCTTTTTATGAAATTGGATTCTGGAGGATAATCCTCATGATTATAGAAAAATTGTTTTATTTTTCCTGCCTTTTTGACATAGAAAGTTGTGCTTGGATGTTCTTTTAATGGGCTCTTTTGGCGGGTTAATGTCTTAATGATACGAAGATCGTAATATGTGAATAGATCTAGAGTTTAGAACATGTTTTTTCTTTTCAATTCAATGAAGCAAGGAAAATCAGATTTTTCTTTGGAACTGCTTCTGTCTAGTGAAGGTCTAAGAACAGTTCTCATGAATGGTAAGTCTAGGGTTATCCATGTAGATTTTGATGTTTTTAATTAATGTTGGGCTGGATTAGGATCTTAAAGGTGGTAATGTATACGATATGATTGGCGATACTGGTGATAGTTTTATTTACAAGAATGATGGTGGTATGTATTAGCGACTAACAAAAATGATAGTGATTATCTGCATTTTTAAAAATATTTTAGTCCATAACAGTGCCACGTAAGAGCACAATCAGCATGAGTTAATAGTGTGAATCAAATTGGAACTTACAGAATTCAATAGCTCCTAGCTTTTCATTTTTCTATTTTTTCCTATCAATATGATATATAATTTTTTTTATTTTGCTCATCTACATCTACTTGCTTGAATGAGGTGCTTTTTCCCCTCTTTTAATCTTCTTTCCACAGTTTTTCCCTGATTATAGGTTTGACTGGTTCGTGTCAGAATTCACAAAGGCTATTTCTGCAGAACTTGGTGATTACTGTACTATAATGGTAGTTATGGCTATCTTTTATCATGTTAAATATATACATGAAAAACATGTATGATTCCTTCATTGTCTAGGTACTTTCTATTCTAGTAAGTAAGTCTTAAAAAGAGAGATATTGGATCAATTGCTTCTGAGGGAATATAAATTTATATATCTGATATTTAACTTAGGCTTATCTTTGTTACAACCTCCTGGAATCCTTTTGGCCTTCTTCGAATTTGGATAGGACAGGTACTTTGAAAATTGTAGAATATTTTCGTAGAAATCTTTTTGTGCTATTCTAATCGTATTTCAAATCTCATTCTTTTTTTTTCCTGAAAAATCATCTTTTAGAGTCTAAAGTTCAATTTAAAGCAAGCACATGTGTTTGGCTTGTGATTCTCTAAATAACCAACACCAAATTTGAGAAGAGACTTAATGATCAAAAAATCCCAGCCTTTTTGAAAATTTGCAATTATACTCGTACCTTTTAAAATAGATTGTTTTACCCTAATTTTGAAACTTAACTGCAATTGCACCCATTTGATAAAATTGAAATGAAAATTAGCACGTTATACTTGTCTTTTTTTCTAGCCACCAATCACTAAATTCAATTCTACCATAATACTTCAATGTCCTTTCAATTGCAGATTTGACTAAATGGTACAATTGAAACTAAATTTCAAAATTATGGGAAAATAGTCTATTTTGATAGATTTGGATATAATTGTAAGTTTTTGAAAAGGGATGGGGTTTTTTGGTCATTAAACCAATCTCATCAGGAGAATGAGCCATGAGTTAAGATGCTTGCTTAAATTCAACTTATTTAAAATGCCTACAATGTTAAAAATAATCTTTTGAATTGTTCTCAAAGATAATACTTTTTACTTTTACATGGGTCTGCAGATTTCATGCAGGAGGCGAGAAATTCTGAAAGAACTGCCAAGAATTTTAAAAACAAGAAGATGGTCAGGGTTCCTCGTGTATTTTGGGTAGGATATGAGATTGTCTCACTCATGTACCATTTCACATTCTATCAGTTTTACTGATTGGTAAACATATTTCTATACTTGAAACTATATACATAGAATTCCAAGCTGACCACCATTTGAATGCTTCTAGGAGTTGACAACAAGTCAAGTTCTAACAATGCAATTTTGTCGGGGGCACAAGGTATGTCTGTTAAGCCAGCTGGATATGATATTTTTTACTATTCTTGGAGTAGCTATCTTTTTATGCACTAAACTATTATTTTGGTATTTTAAAAATTTGTTAAGAATATGCCCATTATTTTGCCTAGTATAAAGATATCAATACTGTCTTTACTCCCGCATGTACTTCTCACATTGAAAGTGGTATATATACCTAGTGTAGCTAAGTATAATCCTATAATATATGATATGTGATTCCATCATGGTCTCTTTGAGGTTCAAGGATGGACTGCTTGGGATATGACTGCAGTCAAATTGTTATAAAGAAAAGCTCAACATTCTTGAAGATGAATTGCAACAGTTTTGAATGGCTATGAAATAGATGTAGGGAGGTGGAAATGGTTACTGAACAGGTGCTATTAGATGCGTGGTTGGAGATGGTGCAGAATGGCAAATTTGGGGAACACTACTGCTTTGGTGGAGTTGGTAAAATTCTTGTGATGGATGTCTTCTGTGAGTGTAACAAGTGAAATGAGGTGGATTACTCATGGTTCAACTAAGGGATCCAGTCAAATGAAAGATTAGGATGACCTGAGAGCTAGATGGAGTGGAATGCCATAATTGAGATTCAATGGTTGCTCAAAACTAGGAACAAATATTGATGATTAGATGGTAAGTCCTGTGGAGATTCCTCTAGAATCACCACTTTCAGAGCGTCCTAAAATTTGATATGAATCATAAAAAAACACTGACAAAATGGTATCTTATTATGTTAACATGACATATGCTGGCTGTTAATTCAAGTGCCCAAAGCGGAGGCGCTGAGCATCTATGCTATTTATTAGAAGATACAAGTCCAAGTAGTCATAAACTTGACAATCCTCCAAAACCATTACCTTCTGATGGTCTGGATATGTACAAGTTACTCTGGACGCCCAAGAGGTCCAACCTATGGCAGAATACAAAAATCAGGTTTGATGGGTTAATAGCTCAACTTCTAGCAAGTTGGAAGGCCTTAGGGACCTTATTATCTTTTGCATGGACTACCTCATGGCTTTGTTGAAGCCTTTTCCATAAATGAATTCCCGTCTTGTACTCCAAAAATTAAGTATTTTTCACTGGATCTTAATTCAAAGCAAACTATCAGTCAGATCCTCGCAAAGTAAATGTAGTTTTACATGGACAGATGTTGCTCCTTTAGTGGTAAAACGATAGAGGTCAAAATAACATAATAATAGAATATCTTCAATTGCTTAGTACTTGTAGAACCCTTGCTGGTATGCATCAATTTGGATGTAAAAAAACATTTTGCTGACTAGGGATTTTGTTGAGTGGTGCAAGTTCCTCATTGATGGAAAAAAAAAAAGAACTGAATATTAGTGAGAATTGTTACTGTTTTTGTGAAAGTTACTGGTTTCAAAGGGATTCTGGTTCACATAATAAAATTTTCCCAATCTATATTGTTAGAAAGTTTTGTGCTTATTTTACTCCGTGACTAGGTATTAATGAAAAAAACAATATGGGAATGATTTTTAAATATGTATGTCCTTTCCTAGAGACGTGAAAAAAAGGTATTGGATGACATCCTTCTTCACAAGATTGGGCTGCACAGAATTTTGATGGATTTATTTAAACCAGACATCCACATTTCACATTGTATAAATTTTATTATTTATAATGAGTTCAGGAGGCCCAGAGTAGAGGCATGTGGAAATAAATATTGAAAGAAAAATCAAAATTAATAATTGATACATAATCCTTAATGGTGAAAATAAAATAGTCTACTATGGTTTGCAATATTTATTTTAAAATTTAGTTATCACGAGACAGACAAGTGACAGTGATTGGGCTGATTTCCATTTGAACTTTATTTGATGTGTAATATTTACAGTAAAAACTATTAGAGGTTTTGCCTGTACCAATTATAATAACGAACACAAAAACTATCAGAAGTTTGTATTAACAAATAGTGTATAGATAAAGGTAAAGGTTGAATAAATCTGGTTTAGATTGGTCTAAATATGGTCAAGTTTGTCCACAAAACACCTACTAGCCAAAAGGGTAGGGCATTTCATCTTTTTCTCAAAACTCCATTTCTTTTTTTTGCATTGCAACGATTTAACACTTGCTTCATGTAAAGCCATTAAAGGTTCTGGCTTGGTTCTTTCGAGAGGTGACTTAAGGAATTGATTCAATTCCCACTCCTGATATAAACAGTGCTTTGTTTAAGCTTGCTTCATCGATTTTTTTTTTCAAGTTATTTTGACTTTTTTTAAGTTTCTTGAGACAAATATATATTTTTTTAAAGTTCTTTTGGCTTCTTTAAGTTTCTTGAATTGTAAAGTTTAAATTAGCAGAATGGCTAAAGAAGTCCTTCATTTATTTCTTTTAGTGCATATTTTGTATTAAATAATTTTATAATAGATTTTAAAAGCATTTCTTCCATGATGAACTGTTGGCTGCTCCTTGAATGAAAGCTTCTACAGCCAGTTGAATTCTAGACCATTCTACCAGAATTTTATTAGAAAGAAAAATTAAATGATGCAAATCAGACGTGAGCATGTATGACATTTTGCATGTGTATGGTTGTGTATTCCAATCAACTTTGTTGCTTTTTCTGAGGCATTTTAGTTATCTACCAGGCTTTTGACTTGAATGTTATATGCCATTAACAGGATGTTCCTTAGATTTCAGGTTGATAACGTTGGATTTTTGAAGGAAATGAGAATAAATCCTGTAAAGGTTGGTTTATGAGCTCACTATATTTATGCTTCTGGAAATTATAAAAAGTACTTGGTTCCCTAAAATTGAGATTGTTCCTAAATGTGTACAATATTGTGTGATTATCTCTGTTATGCTCTGTATCACTAGAACTCATAAAGCATAATGCTGAAAAATTTATTCTGTCACTGTTGTAATTTGGCAGATTATGTCTGCCTTGAGCATTGTTTGAACTGTCTTTAAATATTAGCTAATCATTTAATTTGAAATTTTGAATATCTTGAACTTTTTCATGAGAGTGAAATAATCCCCTTTTTCTTCACCAGGCTTTACTTGGTTTGGATTGTAGGTAGCTAAAGCATTGGTAGAAGTCTTTGCTGAAATGATTTTCGTCCATGGTTTTGTGCATGGAGATCCACATCCTGGTAACATATTAGTATCACCAGATGGTCCAAATGGCTTCTCTTTGGGTATGTCTTGATCACTCTATCAATGAATTCTAATTTAGATAAACAACTTATGGAATGAGCCTTTAACCATATTATGTTTTGAATGAACGAAGTTCTTCTTGATCATGGAATCTACAAACAGTTGGGTGAAAGGTTTAGGCAGGACTATTGTCAGCTCTGGAAGGCATTGATTCTTCAAGACTCACATCAAATACAGCAGCTTGGTGAACAATTTAATGTTGGGAAGTACTCTAGGTACTTCCCTGTCATTTTCATTGGAAGAACTATTGACAGGTGACTTTTCTTTTTACCTTTCATTTGTGAATAGGGATCAAGATTTTGTAACCAAATTCATATTTTTATGGAATTTTTTCATTTGTGGTGAAAGTTCTGTTACACTCACTATAGAATTGATGAATTAACTAGACTGATTGTTGTTTGAATTTATCAATTGTGCAAAAGTCGACTAGAGATGCTAATTTACGGTTCCACTTCTCCTCATGTATCTGCAGACACCACATTTTTCAGCAAAAGAACCTTCTTTACTTTTATTTTTAGTTTAGATTTTCAAGGCCTGTTAAAAAGAGAGGTGGTTTCCACAGTGTCAAATTCAGCAAAGGGATTGAGACTTGGATTTCAACAAAAAGTGATCAAGCTTCCATATTGATCTGAAATTAGAGATTTTGGGAGGAATAAATGAAGAGATGAATGGAACCAACTACCAAGTTGAATGTTTTACTACATGTCAGTTGCCAAGTAAAAGGGAAGCTTGCAAGTGATCTATTTATTAAACAATATTATAAGATGTATAAATGGATGAGCGCTTAGAGAATACTTATGACCACTGATGAGAAACCAGCCATTGTATTTTGCTTAATGGCAGCATTAAGAAAAGGGGGTTGGGTCTGGTGGGATAGGTTTGGGGGGGTGATGAACAGAATCGTGGCTTCTAGAGACAGTTACACTGCAAACTTTTGGTTTCCTCATGTTCATTTTGTGTTTAATACTACAATGGTCTTTATTTTCTGATTACTGCATATGATCATATCAACAATTGATTGGAGATCTAATGATATTTTTTGTTGGCATGTATTAATAATTATGTTGGAGATCTAATAGCGCTTGTGTCATTGACAGTAAATCAGCTCTTGGGAGAGAAATGTCGACTGAAGAGAAAAGAATTCTGAAGCAAGAGCTGAAGTCCTTAAACATGGAGGACATATCTTCCTTTATGGAATCTCTACCACCTGACTTTCTGACTATATTGCGCACAGAGTGAGGAAGAAAAGTTCAATTCTCTTAATCTTAACATGTTGATTGGAGAAAGTTTCTAAAAGCTCTGGTTATTAAATTGCAGTAAATAAGCTCTTTGGTTATTTTATTGCAGTGGGCTTCTGAGGTCAATAATTAGCAAGTTGGGTGCCCCACAGAGGGTCAGACTCTTAACCTACGCCAAATATGCAGTATATGGTCTTTCTGTGAAGTTGAACCCTGAATCTGGTAAAGTAACAAAGTGCTAATTTTTAGGTTGCCATGATGATGGCCATCATTTATCTTGCAAGTAGAGAGAATTTACTATTTATACATATAAAAATTGGAAGCTGGAGAGGTTTGAATTACTTGTCCTAAATGGTTAGGACAAATGACTAACCTTAATATGATTATTTGGTGCTTTGGTACTCGCAACTTCAAAGACGTACAAGTGCCAAACTGATGAGTCTAGATTTATCTGATGTTTGATCTTATGTTATTATTTCAAATTCAGCTAATATTGATTTTATTGCTAATTATGTGCTTTCAGATTTTGCAATGAAAGTTGAATTTTCCAGATTAAAGATAAATGTTAATTATCTTCAGTTACAGCTTATTCTAGGTAAGAATGCATTTGCTTTTTTATTGAATCCATCAATGACCTTTAGTTTTAGAGAACCCGAGCTATTTCTAAAATTTTCTTTATAGGGGTACTGGAGCTGCTTTCATGGATGGAGAGGGTCAAGCAATTCCTCCGTAATTTATGTACAAAGGTTCTGAGTGCCGTAGTGATGGGCAAGGGGGGTTGGGCTTGAACCGGGTGAAAGGAACTGAACTTGCAGTATGTCCTAGTGGATACAGCTAAATAATGCACACTTGCTATCCTATTGAAATGCTGTCTTGCTTGGAGAAATTATTTGGTGCAACGGAATTACTCTCTCTCAACCTATGGTCCCTCCAAGTGGGAATTATATGGAGCTCACATTTCATCAGAGAGGAACATACTCTGGTTTATCTGATCAATTTCATCTCTTGTATTTTGTACTTGCCACTATCCTAAAGGGTCATGGTGCTGAAAAAGGCTTGTGGTCCATGTGCGTGGATTAGGATTATGGCAACTTTAACAAGATCACAGTAAACAATTGCTAGCCAAGAATAGATGCCTTTTTCCCATTTTACTGGTTGAGGGAGGTCATGACTTCACCAAAATAGACTTGTAGTCGGAATATCACCAAGTAGGGGCTTGGCTTGCTCAGTCTTCTTCTTGCCATGAAAGGTAATGCATTGAAGAACGAACTTCTGAAAGATCAAACTCCAGTTAGGAATGGCAATTTTGCCTGCCTGGCTTGGCTCTCCCTGAATAGATTTTTATTTTGAACTCAGAGTCAAATTTGAGTTGGGTATGAATAATGATAATAGAGTATAATCTGTCTCGAATATGATCCGATTATATATATTATATATATATTATTTTTTAATATTATATTTATATTTAATTTATAGTTATTTTTTTAATATATAATTATTTTTTATGTGAGATAAATTATAATGTATGAATCTTTGAAAAAAAATATAAATAAATATATACATATAAGAAAATAGTATTAATTTTTTTTAAAGTGAATAAAAAGTAGAAAATGAAATATATAAATGAATATTCTGCTTAGAAGCTAGACTGATGGGAGAGTAAATATTTTTATTTTTAAACTGAGTCGAGTTTAATATTTATAAAATTTATCTCAAATTCGATCCGTTTTCATTTTTAACTCTAGTGCTAGGAAGCTTTCATTTTTAACTCTAGTGCTAGGAAGATTCCAATAAGATGCTTTGGTCTTAGTTCGCTCGTGTTATTAGACTTGTAGCAATATAAGTTTGAATCTTTTCTTTACTTGCCATGAATCTAATTGGATAATATTTTCCAATTGGAGTTTTAATCTTTTCATTATTTGTTATGAATACAAATTAATTGGATTGTATTTTCCAATAGCCTTTAATTCAACAGTGAAATTCTAAATTTTTTTTTTTCAGTCCTTAGATCACTTGTTAGAGTAACGATTTGCTGGTAACTTCCTGTCTCATTCTGGGAGAATCCAGTAAAAAGCTTAGAAATTTCAGGTTCTTAGAGCTGCTGCTGCATTGTAGACGTATAGATATTTATTTATATTATTTCTTAAAAGAAATTTAACAATTTTTAAATAATTTTTATATTTAAGGAATACTTTTTGTTTTTTATTTTTTCTTTTAATCTATTATTATTTTATTTGCCATTTTTAATTACATTGTATGGATTTGATTTGGTGACCAAACTAAAAAAGTTAAAACAAGTAAAGAGCTTAACCGACCTACTCAATTCTTCAAACATGTCAATTTCTTTTGGCGATTTAACTAAAATAGTTATTACACTAATGATCCATTGAAATTCAAATCAGTAGCAATGTTTCCTTTTCTTTCTTCATAAAATATATATTAAAATAAAGGCTTGGAATTTGAAAATTTACCTGCTCTGTTGAGCCAGTCCAAAACAAGCCACAGATGTGTTTTCTTGCAATCGATTATTGAACAGTCTGCTTTCAATATAAACCAGAACAACTAACTCTTCCTTTAATGTTTTAAAACTTATTTTCCTTTTTTTCTCTTAAAAATATATATATTTTTTAATTTTTATAATTAATAAAATTTAAATTTAAATTTAAAAGTGAGTCTCAATAAAAAATATTTTTAAAATTAATTGTATGTGTCAAACTATAAAATATTAATAATAACAATGAATTTATTGATAATTAAAATAGAGTAAATCAAAGGGAAATAAGTATGTAATAAATTGCCAATGCATGTTCCCCCACAACCAATTAATACATCCTATAATTAATAAATTATTGAGTTTTTGATATTGTAATCTTAACCAACAATCTGACATTTTTGTTTCTTAATTATAGAATAGTTATTTTTTAAAATAAAGTAAGCGTTAGAATTGCTGTGTATTTTTACATAATAATTTCTGATGTGTCATATTTTAAAAATATAAAATTTTTTAAAAATTATAATTTGATAGTATTTAATGTAATGAATCTAATAATATAATTTAATAATATTTATCGTGAATCCAATAATAATTTTAAAAATTTAAAATTTTTAAATTGTGATACATGAAAATACACAGCAATCCTGGTTCACGAAAGGCCATCGCTCGTACCTAACCTTGTCATAGAGTAGCTGCGGAGTTGAGCTTCCGAAAGGTAAAGTAAATTTTAAAATAATTGCTTCCAACAGCCACACTCCACTTAAATAATTCTTTTATATCACTCTTCCGCTTTCACTCATTCCTTCGTTGAAATTTATCCAATAATTACTGATTGTTGGATTGACAAAATATATATATATTTATCATTTTATTTCATTTTCCCACGCAATATTTTCTTTCACAATTCTCAAGGGCATGTATGAAAATAAGGAATTAAAATTGAAATTGTAATTCTAATACTTTAGAATTAAAATTTTATTAAAAATATAATTTTAATATTTATTTTATATAAAAAAATATTTGTGTGAAATAAATATTAAAATTAAAATTAAATAAAAAATTAATGACGATAAAAATAATGGTGAAGTTGAAAGTAATAATAAAATTAAAAGTGATGGTGGACTACCAGCGATAACAATATGGATGGTAGTGAATTGTCGGTGATGATTATCCGACGAATTATCATCAAAAATGATGAAACACTGTCGCCGAAGGTGATAGATCACTGTCGTCGATAATGACGATGAAAGTAGAGGTGGCGATGGCATTTACAGTGAGAAAGAGAATTGTAATGATGATTATAAAATTATAATTTTTATGAATTTAAAATTGAATTGTAAAATTAATTTTTTAATTATATTATAATTCCATGAAATTATAATTATAATTTCAATTTTAATTCTAAATAGCTATCAAACACTAAAATTAAAAATTTCAATTTCAATTCCAACCCTAATTTCAGATACTCCAAACGAAAGAACTTAAGATATTAGTAAAATATTATTTATTAAATATTACTTTACGAATTTAAATAAAACTATTTAGTAAACAAAATCTTAACACCTTTAGTAAGAGCATTTTAAGTAATTACCTAAAATTTTCTTTTTAATTAAGAGAATGGAAATGGTAATCACTTTGAAGTAAGAATTATTCTCCCAAACCCAAAAGGCCAATATTGAAAAAGACAGGCCCCTAACGTTGGCAATTCAAAGTCAGCACCTAACCTTAGCAATTCAAAGTCAGCAGAAACAAATTAAAAAAAAAAAAAAACCATCTTAAAATTAAAAATAGTGCATCAATTACATTGAAAATGATATGTAAGTTGACCAAATATGAGAGGGATCTGTTAAAGTAAAAAAGGAGAAACAAAACTGAGCCCTAAATTAAATTCCTTTCCTTTCCCTTTCTCCTTTCTTTTATTTCTTCCCCAATAATGCTTTCTTCTTCATTCTCCAACTCCTGCAACCAAAAATATAATTAACTCCAACAATGCTCTATCAATTTCAAGTGGTTTCACAACAGACAATACATCTTAAGCAACATGTGAATCGGAATTAGAACCAATTTTTGAATATAGACAGGCCAACTTAAACTTGAACTTAGTCCCAGAATATTCTTCAACAATATATATATAGTGTTCGCTTGTGCCTATGCCTAACAAATTCATAGTGAAACTGCACTGCAAAAGTGTCTAATTCATGGGTTTTTCTCATATTTGCCTAATGAGATAAGTATCTAACTATAATATTTTAAGGCAACTGGCAATTTAGCATATTTACGGTTTGTTTGGTTTACCTTGATATTAGGATGGATGTGGCAATGGATGTCTAAGCTTGTTTTCATCTTATTCCATGTTTATTTTTTAAATAATTAAAATAGAATTTGTTGGCTAGATTAAGAATTATATTTAAAATTATGTATCATATCAATGCAGATTAAAGTCATTCAAACATACAAATATTTGAGATTCCTGGAGAATCAAATTAAAAAAATGAAATCTTATTCCAAGAAAAGCATTTCATTCCCAATTCCAAAGCGAATCAAACAAGGCTTATGGATCTAATGCCAAAATAAATAATACAAAATGTGTAGCTAAAGTAATTTTGCAGGGAAAGAACTCGAGGAGGAAGAAAAAGATAATTGAGCAAATTTGATGGACATCAAGAACAATGAAGTTATATCATTTCCAGTGCTAAGCCAAGTTAGTTTGCATACGTACAATTATGCTTAGATACCAAGTCTTGCTTTCAGCTCTGCTGCCACAGCATCAATGAACTCTTCAGTATTGAGATATTGGTCCCGAGTAAGCCTACATCACATAAAGAAGCATATTACACTCATATGGAGTAGAGCATGAAATTGGGAAGAAAATGGTGTTACAAATCTACATTTAAACAGTTTTTAGTGTTCTACAGGCACATACTTGGATCCATGAATAATTAATGCAAGATCCTTGGTCATCTTGCCAGACTCCACTGCTCCAATACAAGCTGCTTCAAGCTTCTGGGTGAAATCCAAGAGTCTAGCATTGTCATCCAACTTTGCCCTGCCAACAAGCACATGCTTAAATTCTGATTCACAACATCAGACAAAATTTAAAAGGATCAACGGGGTAGATTAACAAAAACTTAATAGTATACCTGTGTGCAAGACCTCGTGACCAAGCAAAGATGGAAGCTATACTGTTTGTGCTGGTTTCGCCACCTTTCTGGTGAACCCTGTAATGTCGAGTAACGGTACCATGGGCTGCCTCTGCTTCAATAGTCTTTCCATCTGGGCAAACCTAAACCCATAAAATGCCTTGGTTAGTTGATGACAATACACATGCACACACACAAAGGGAAGGGTTTGAAGTCAGCATAAATCACAGCTCCACTAAAATCCTTTTCTAATGAGCTTCTGCACCGTATATTTTACACTTACTTCCTATCTCAATTTCCACTGCACTATCCTATTCTTTTATCAGCACCCTCTCATTCAAAAAGATATCAAACATCTTTAACACCTTTTCACCAAAAATAGTTTTGAATACATTTTAATTTGCTATTGACTGTGATATACCAATACATCAAAATTCAGTGATATGACCAATTGTTAGTTGGTTTATACACTTGGTAACAAAATGAAAAGTTGTACTGTAAAAATACAACAGTGAGAGTTTATAGAGGAACAAATCAAGGAAGTTATCAATTCTAAAAAACAAAGGATGATTACAAATGCCGCTACAGATATAAAAAAAATGAACACATATGAGTTGATCTAAGAGATTTACCAATACAGAGGTCATCAATCCAAGTGATCCAAACCCTATAAAATTGTAACAAGAAGTTAGTTGCATAATTTTTATTTCTAACAAAAGTGAACATGCAACCAGAAATTAGAAATCAAACAAAGAATTTATATGCAAACGCATAGCAGCTATTGCAGCAAAACGAGGGAAAAATCCAGATTGCTATTCAAATTCTCCCCCAACCACCCAAATGTATATCTGTTCACTTAATCTATAAGGTTATTAACAGCTTATACATACCTTGGGCTAAGAAATCACTCTGCACATCTCCATCATAGTTCTTGCAGGCCCATACATAACCACCTTCACTCTTGAGAGCATAAGCCACCATATCATCAATGAGCCGATGTTCATACCTACCAGTTCAATCACACAAGTTCACAAATAATCACAACCAACATATTTCTTCATCTTAAATTAGACATCCTGGGCTACTCACCATATCCCAGCATCCTCAAACTTTGTTTTCCAGTTGGCCTCGTAGACTTCCTGAAAAATGTCCTTGAATCTTCATAAAAACAAATATAATCAGAGTATTAGCTAGATAAACAGGAGACTAGAGCATTGGCCCATGAAAATTATAGTAAGCTTAAAGTTGTAAAAAGTAATAAGATGATTCAAGTGCCATACCTTCCATCATACTTCTTAAGGATGGTATTTTTTGTGCTAAGATAAAGTGGCCATTTTTTCTGGTAAGCAGTGTTCATAGAAGCCTCAGCAAATGCATGGATGGACTGCATTCTCAAGATAAACAAAATAAGGAAAAATCATTGACCTGCAATCTGGCTTTATAGAGAATCATCAAGAAATTTGCAGAATCAAACCTCATCAGTGTTATACATGGACAAGGCCACACCCCCAGCACCTGTAAAATTGTAAACCTCTAACTCCGTCTTCTCATCCTGTCCTTCAGGTACTACAGCATGTCACAGACTGGTTATAACCAGTAAGAAATGAAAGCATATTTAACAGCATAAGAGAATTTGTAAATGTTTTTGATCAAAGAAAACGAGTAATAGTAAAACTTTACCAAACACCAATTTGAGTTTGCCAGCTCCTTTAATAACTGTATCAGTTGCTCGATATTGATCACCAAAAGCATGCCTTCCAATGCAAATAGGCTTTGTCCAACCTGAAAACAGCAACAATAGGTCAGCTCCAAACCAATATTTGAAGTACAGAACTGAATATATGCAAAACTAGAAAAATACCTGGGATAAGCCGGGGAACATTCTTGCAGATAATTGGTTCTCTGAAAACAGTGCCTACAGAAAATACAAAGTACAGTAATTAAACACAAACTGTATATTAATTATTTTTGAGATGGAGAGATGGGTGGAGAATAGTCCTAAAGGTCATTATAACTGGAAGTTCACATACCATTTAAAATATTCCTAATTGTCCCATTTGGACTCTTCCACATCTGCTTCAAGTTAAACTCCTTCACGCGAGCTTCATCTGTCATCAAACATCTTAATGTAATCTTTGTTTTCATGTGCTTTTGAGAACGAATATTACTGTGCACATAAAATTAAATTCATGTGCATAGATCAAATGAATGCACTTTCTGAATGAATGCATACCTGGAGTTATTGTTGCACACTTGATTGCTACATTGTACCTAAAAAAGGAAACAAAATCTCAGTCATAAAAATGCTCCAGAAAAATCATAATCAAGTTCAATAAATCATAAGATATAGTTTACCTCCCCAAAAAATACAAAATAACAAGAAAAGTGTAGATATTAGTAAATAGATATCATAAAAAGACAACATTTATCAAATTTCTTTACGAATCTGACTAGCCAAATATTATGCAGAAAGTGAATAAATATACATTTATATCATAGATATCAAACTAAAATACTAGGACTTTCAAAATCAGCAACAGGAGGGAGATAGGACATTGCAGATTGCAGACAGACAAAAGGACATGGTTTCAAATGTATATTTTTATTAAAAGCAGAAATGCCAATTCAATCTATGGGGAATAATCTTTGTTCGAAGGGAATTATAGCAATGTAGAAACACATACTTAAGAGTAGCTTCTGCACTTTCAACGGTAACTTTATCGTCAGTGGCATCACGATGAGGAAGGCCGAGGTCAAAGTACTTAATATCCAACTCCACAAAAGGGAAAATAAGCTGCAAATATGTTGAAAAACACATTATGAAAATAAGCAATTGACAAAGTCTTATGACCAGAAAGCTAAATTTAGAAGTAGAAATGCATAAGCAATTTATTATTACCTTGTCCTTGATTGATTTCCAGAAAACACGAGTCATTTCATCTCCTATATCATTGTAACAAAGATACAAGAAAAGAGCAATTAAGATGTTAAATTGAATAATGAGCACATATTAAGCAACAAATCAACAAAAAGTTTTCCAGGGTGACATGGCCAAGTGCACTCCAAGGAATCATGCAATATAAAGACAAATATAATTGAATCCATTTGACGAGTCTAATCTATTCCTGTGCATATGGTCATAACTCTTTTGGTAAGTTTGCAAACTTACGACCTTAAATCTAGATTCATGTATCTATGAAGCTCAGAGCAAAACAGGATTTGGATTTATGCATTCCAGAATCCAAATTCATCCCCTCAATCAATAAAAGCCAAAAACAAATGGACAATGATGTGCTCCTCCCAAACAGTCGAACAGGTGAATTAAAACTAAAATACTCAGTAAAAAAAAAATTTATTTTTATTTTTTTATTAATTACAAGTATCATTGTTATTATATAACAAAATTGAAAATGTGAACTCATTACATAGATCCTTGTTATATCTATATCAACAACTCGAGTCAAAATGTTATTTAAAATATTCTAGCAATAGAAAATGCATATTACACAAGTGCTATGATCTGTCAAGTCAAAATTAATATTTAAACAATCAATCCTGTACTTATATACCGATCCCAGAACTAAAAGGATAACCAACACTTCACTACCATGTATGCAGAGCCACAGATCATCATTTTCAGGATCTGAAAAGTAATTTTCACTTTCAAACCAGATCTTAAATAAATAAATAAATAAATATCTGAGTCATTTTCCATTAAAATAGATCCAAATTCCATTGGAATATACAAGTAAAGAAATTTTGCTGCTTGGACTCTTGTATATTTTAACCAAAGAAAATATCTATATGCAGAGCAGATCCCAAAACCAGAGAGGACCACCAACAATATTGTTAGAAAACAAAGATCCAAATCATTAATAAGAGATCAATTATTAGAAACCACTTGGGTTATAGAAAAACATCATTCAAGAAAATATACAAAGGTGATTCATTTCTTGGTACTACTACATGACTACATCCACCCATATCCATGTTAACTAATAAAAACCTATTAATTTTGATCGCCAAGAACAGGCACAAGAAAAAACTACAAATGAAGACATATCAAAGCCAAATAAAAATAATCCGAAGGAAATCTCACCATCCATCTCAACGATGGGGTTGGCGACCTTGATCTTTTCAAAAGCCATAATCGTTTTTTTTCTTGATTCTTGATTTCTTTTGTTAATAGAAAAATGGGTTTTGAGTGTATAGATAGAAAACGATGAGAGAAACGAGGAAAACCAGAGGTATTTGTAATGCTCCTAGAAGCAGAGAGGAAGGTGGGTGGAGGAGCTTTGGTGTGCCGAGGAGATGGCTAAATGGTAAATACAGAAGCTTTTGATATATTTTATATATAAATACTTAGCTAGTTTTTTCCTCCCATTATGTTATCTAACAGTTTGTTTCTTTTTTATTCAACAGGGAATTACTCATGTAAAATATTTTTTTTATAATTTATTAGACATAAAAAAAAAATAAGGATATAAATATAACAAGCAAATGAAAATTAATAAAGAATGAAAATCAAGAGAATAATAAAAATATTTTTAATATAACAAAAATAATTAAAATATATTAAATAGTTTATCTCTTATATAATAATTTTTTAGAGAAATTTTATCAATACTTTTCAATATGTAAAAAATTAATAATAAATACAATTGCAAATATTAACAACCTGACTTTGGACATTAGCAATATTAGCAAGAAATAAATATCATTAGTTTATGTGAAATGCCATTGCTCCTTATATTATATAGAAATGCATATATTTTAATTTATACATTATATATAAAAATAATAAAATAAATTACACACCGATATATAATTTAATAATAAATATATATTTTTATGTATAATAAATTTAAAATTATTTTCTAAAAAAAAATCAAAAGATGATAAGAAATAATCAGTTAAAAAAAGAAAACAGTAGCTAGGCAGATCACTCAGTAGAAGGGAAGAAAATTAAAAATATAATATCCTCTTATTCGACAAAAAGAAAGGAATGTTCATTAATGTAAAATGATAAAATTATAAAAAATATTTTATTATTGAAGAATATAAAAAGAAAAATAGAGGAATAAGAAAGGAAAACTGCATATATATTTTATTTTATTTTTAAAATTTTTAAGTATTTTTATATAAAAAAAAAATATAACATTAATATACATACCTGACATTAACTAAAAGAAATTTGATTTAATAAAGATTTCAACACGAAATCTTTTATATATTTTTTAAATATTTTGATAAATCATTTACAATAAATCTCAATTTGATTATAAGAATTTAGAAAATTTGGAAGGTTAAAAGGAATAAGCTTTAAAATTTTACTTGGGATTTATATTATTTTTTATTTTATATATTTTTATCTCATTATATTAAGTTAAAAAAACAATTTTCGCACCCGTGAAGTATTGTCAAATGCTTGGTCAACGGAGAGGTAATCATCAAAGACAAAATGAGAGGAAAGAGTGATAAGAGCATTAGGTGGCGAAGTCATCCACCCACTCAAAGCAAAATAATTAGGGGAAAACAGAAAACGACACCATAAAATATTTGTATTTTATTAGGAAAATTTTTATTTCTTTTTATTTTTCACTTTCTTTTTGGAGTTAGGTGAAATTTTGATGATATCATTATTATTCCCAAAATAAGAACAACGAATTAGAAAGAAGAAAAAAAGATGGTCCCACAAGATTTTTCAAATGGTTTCATCCATTTTTTAGGTGATGATTAAAATAAAAAACTAAGAAAATACTTTTTTACTTGTTTAAATTGAATTTAATAAAGCATTGAAATCAATAATAAACAAAATAAATTTTACTTTCGTTTATTTTTCTTAACCAAAAATTACTTTTAAAGAAAAATATGAATAATTACTTCTTTCTAATTATATTCTTGAACCAAATATAAATTTAAAAAATATTAAAATTTTAAAATCCAACTTAATTAATCTGTAATTTTATTCACTAATTACAGTTACGACTGACTCATGAAGAAATCTACTCCTTTCTATCTTATATGGATAATTTTTCAAGGTAATTTCTTAATGAATTGGCTTTTCATTAAAAAATCAAATTATGAGGAAAATCAAAGTTAGATTTCTTAGAATTGAGAGGGATTCATTTTAAATTTACACTTCACTTAAAAAAAAACATTAATTTGATATCTTAATTTAATGGTAAGATAAAATCATTTTAAGAATAGACATGAAAGTTAAATTTTCATTATTACTAAATCTTCTTAAACAATACTAAAAAAAATTAAAAAATTAACTTTAATTTCAAAAACAATATGATAAAATTAATTTAAAAAATTTTATTTTGTTATTTAAAATGATATATTATTTTAATTTCATAATTATTCAAAAACAATTCTTTGAAATTGATCATAAAAGTTAGTTTGTGTCAAAAATCTCCATCATATTTATTACTTTTGTAATTTCTGAGTCAAACAACAAAAATATTAATTTTTATCTTAATCTTTGTATAGATAACTTCCTTCTATTCAAATTATTTTTTCAATAAATTAATTTTAATTGAAATTTAAAATCATAATTCACTATGTATTTTAAATTTAAATAATAATTTTTTTAAACTATTATTTTATTATATTGACTCTATTATAAAGAGTTCATTGGAGATGTTTTAACCCTCCAAAGTTTGACTAAACAAAATTAGTTAGCCATTTTATGATAATAATGAAAATATTTTTTTTAATTCTCTGTGGAATCGATAATTAATGAGAAATACCCTAAAATGATATTATGTATAATATTTTTTATAAAAATAATATTAGTTTTGGAAAATTTTTAATTTTGACACTCCCTCCTTTTTTAGGACAATTTTATCGTATATCAAGAGAAATAACTTTTCACATATCTATACAATATCTTTTCACCTATCGCAGACACTTTTCTCTCTAACTCTTGTGAAATGCTTTCCATTCTTTTCTTTATGTTTTCGAAATTATAAGCTTTTGGAGTTGCATAAACCCATTAGTTTTTATTTATCTCCTTGTTCATTTAAACTGTATGTTTAAAAATCAGTCGAAGTTAATCGAATGAGTCCAAAATTAGTTAAAATTAGTTTAAAAATCTCGGATCTGAGTATTTTTCGAACATTTTTTACTATTTTTGACTTTTTTATCGACTAAAGTATAAAATCGAAATAATTTGAAAATTAGTCAAAATCAGTTAAAATTAGTCAAAATAAGTTCAAATAATTTTTCTATAGGTTTTCAAGAATATTTATAGTAAAAATAAATGCATGTTTCTACTTTAAATTAGGTATTATTAAAATGTCGCTCATTTTACTCTTGAAAATCGTTCTATTAAAGGAGTTAAAACTTATAAATAACTTTCTCTTATCTTCCTTTGTAATCCATCCTCTCAATCTTGTAACACCTGTGATTTTTTTTACTTGTATGTATTATGAAATTCTTGTAATTGATGTATATAAGATTTGTTATGGAATGTTTGTTTTGGAATTGAGATTTGTTTGTTTTGATTTGAATTTTAAAGTTTGTATTTGTGCAGAATTTTGTAAATTTAAATTCAAAACTTTTAAAGAAAGAATTTGTGATATGTTGTAGCCTCATGTGTCTAGTTTAAGTGGAAAAAAGAATCGAGCCATTTAGATTTTTGTAACTCGAGATAGAGCTGGTTTAGCATGTACTGCCGAAGTGAATTTTTCAGCTTCTGTCGTGAATAATGCACGTGAACAGTAACCGTGAACAGTAAACTCATGGTTTATTTTTGGCAATAGCTTTCTTTCTTCCTTTTCCTCTTCTTTCTTTCTTCTTCTCTCTTCTTTTCCATTTCCTATTTCTCTCAACCATAATTCATTTTTCTTCATTTTTCTTCATTTCTAAGGTTTTAATATTCCAATTAAGCCTTATTAATGCTAGAAAACATAAATTAAAGACTATAAGAGTATCAATTCAAGCCAAATTCTTCAAAATTTCTTTGGAGAAGAAAATAAAGTAATTTTCTCAAATCTTTGTTTTAGCTTGAGTTAAGTTCTTTGTTAGCTAGAATAGTTATTTTTAAGTTGTAGATGATCTTTTGTGAGCATTAATGGCTAATAATTATGGTTAGATTTAGTAGTATGAAGATTTATGATTTTTGGATGAATAGTGCTGTGAATAGTAGATTTTCTCTATAATTATTATTCATCCTCTATTAATGGTTAAATTAATGATATAATTTATTTATAGAGACTCTAAAGAGCTTAGAATTTATGGAGGATTATCTTATGTGATTGTTTTAAGAAAATCCTAAATTTTGGAATTTTAGGGATTTTTATTTAGGAGAAGAGAACTTAAGGAATTAACGATCTTTTGGATGAGCTTGGCTAAAAAGCTTTTTGGTGCTAAGAGGTAAGTGTGGATTTCGTTTCATGTGTATGATTCTCCATATGAGAATTTTTGCTAAAGTATATTATATTCACATATATATGTGTGTTATTTATGAATTCAATTTATTGAAACCCTCCTTAAACAGAATCTTTGAATGTTGATAATGACTTGGTTATTTTCCTTAGACCAAGTTCATTAATAAGCCTTTGTTATGCATAATATGATATGTTATTCATATGTTGTGATCTCTTGATCACTTTTAATTACTGTTGAACCAATACTTAATATGTATATCACGAAACATACATTATAGAACGCTTTTCCCAATGAGAGTTAATTCATCGGTCCAATGTGCATAGAGGAAACCTGGCTGATATGGTATAGTATCAATGTTCTACTTAGAGGGGATCACGAGCTCTAGGCATATGCCTGCGCAAGCATATGTGCCACGTGAAGGTAATAAGGCTACCCAAATATTATGATATGATATCAGTTTTATGTTATGTTTATTTGATAATGTCATTCTTTATAGGTATTTATGTTCTTAAAAAGAATCATGATTTGATATTCATATATGTATTACGAAATAATTGAATAGTGCTACCCTTTGTTAGCACTTATGATATTAATGTATATATTAAGATTTCTTTCTAGTACCTTGGTACATGTTCAAGATTTGCTATTTAAGTATTCTATATATGTTATTCATTTTGATTATTCACATCTTACTAAGTTGAAGGCTCACCACTCTTCTGTGAATTTTAAGTTCTAGCTTAGCTCGAGAGAGAGTTAATCTTGAAGACAGAGCTCTTGATTTCTTTCTCCACAAGAAGACTCTTTTATGTAATATTTTTGGATAATAATTGAATTATAAATATGTATTCATGTTTATGAAAAGTATACTATTAGAAGCTCCATAGATATATGTGATGTTGCTTATTATTTTGTTGTCATGGATGGCATTGTAGATTTTCTCTTGTTCCATATTAATGTTAGAATTATCTTTTGATCGGTAAGGAACAAGAGGAAATATCATATCAGGTTGATGAGATATATAAGATATGGATGTTTGGCATGATGTTAGTATGTGTTGTATGTTTAATCCAGGTTAGCTAAGGGTTCTACCGATGTACGGTGGCCTTATGTCTATCCTTACCCTAGGACCGTCGCGCCAGTAATTTTAGGATGTGGCAATCATACTATCACAAAATCACATAATCATACAATGATGAGAATTAGTCAATGAGAAATCACGCTAAACCTCAATAATGGGGAGCTAACCCCCTAATATTATGGCTCTCAAATTACAAGCAATATCTTAATTCAATAAAGGGTTTATCGTCAATCCATGATTGTGCAACACGAAACTTAAAAAGGATTGTCATCACTCCATGATCTTGTAGCATGACCTACACTTGAGCAGCATAAACAATAATCAATTTTTGTTGTCTCTAGATAAAATAATCATTATATAAACACATACACATACCATCAAAGTTCATCCCTAGTGATTTTTACTTCATCATAATATCTTTCTAATAATCACAGATAATACACAACATTCACAATCACAACTACTTTCCATAATATCAATATTCATCACAACTAATCATGATGCCAATATTCATTGCAAAAATAAAAATGGGAAATAAATAAGGGGAATTGGGTATTGTATTAAGTTATACAATTCACAAACTTGACAATGACTAAAGCAGTTAGCTCTCATCAGACTGCATGTTGCTCAACGACTGTCGATTAGGAATATACTTGAAATATCAGAACTGAATAATATACGAAGAACATCAGAACAAGGACAATCTAATTTAACCTTTAGAGTTATGCGAAAAGGACTTTAATGAGTCTGTTGAAAATTCGACAAAATTTTCCTAAAATTCGAATATTAATTTGCTAAAACAAAAGAAATGAACACTGCTGAATATAGTCCATAAGATTCTCAACAACCAACAACTCCTCAATAACCCCTTATAGGTCTCTAAACCTATCAATCAACTTATTAGTCTCAAATTCTCAATTCAATATACTCGGTCATAAAACAATGTTTTAAAATAATTTATAAAATTCTAAAAATAAATTAATTCAATTGATCTCATAAAATCTCATTTCAATATTAGATTAAAAACAATAATTAAATCATGATAAATTATTCTAAATGAATTCATAAATTCATAATAGTTATAAGTTCGCCAATTCTTTCTTTAGAATCTTTATAAATTTTCACATATAAATATTGAAACTTATAAAAGAGTATTTCTTTATTATAGCATATTATAAAATTATTTATATTTCTTTTCAATAAAATTAATTTGATTTATTTAAAATATTAAAATTATCTACACATATACAAGAAAAGAAAACACAAAATTAATTTTAATCTTATAAAATTAACTCACTTCTTATAATTTCAGAATAATATTAAATTTACCAATTTAATTCCGAATTCGTAAATATAATTTAATAATAAATTAATTTCATAAAATGTATTACATTTTTCTCAATTATTTATACCATTTA
Organism: Aleurites moluccanus; assembly: GCA_948193065.1. Taxonomy (NCBI): domain Eukaryota; kingdom Viridiplantae; phylum Streptophyta; class Magnoliopsida; order Malpighiales; family Euphorbiaceae; genus Aleurites; species Aleurites moluccanus. The sequence continues at coordinate 2,294 of CANXYC010348474.1, read as the reverse complement.
ATTACTAAAATTAAATAAAATATTTATAAACCATCAATAATCATACAATTCATTTTAAATATTTTATTTAACCAACATGTAAAAATTTTTGCCCTCAACTTCATAAAATTCCATAATCTAAAATATAATATCCCATGATACCTGTTTAAGAATTAGTTTCAAGAAATTACCTAAAGATTATTTGTGTACCGAAAATTTCAAAATAAATTTTTAAGGATGCTAGAGTTTGGATTCCTTGTGCTACTGTCGAAGCCATCATCGACGGCCATGCAGAGCCACTACATATGGCCTTTGAGGTCGAGGAGGATACTACTAGGAGCTCGAAAATGCATGCCACTTTCTGCCAATTGTCAGGATTGAAGCCTGAAAGTTTTAGTGGTTAAAATCTTCTCCATCTAATTACTTCGCCATCGATCATCTTTAACGTTCAAGGTTGGAGTTAAATGGAAGCTCATGAAAAGAGCTTTTCATCAACACCAATATTCGTAAAAAATTATTGGAATCATGGCCAAAACATCGGAGTCACCGCAAAAAGCTTCACACTATGAGTTTTTCCTTCTCCGATGGAGTTTCGCATTAGCGTTGGGCGGGCTGGTTCACTGGAAGGTAGGCTTTCCGGTGATAGTGGTGATGCAACTCATCGCCAGACGGAGGATGGGTTGTTACTGCCACAACCTCTCTCTCTCTCTCTCTCTACCCAAATTGCCCCTAAATATATAGATTTTAAAATAACTTATACCATAAATAAAGACTAATTGATATGAATGACAGGAAAGATGGAGGTGCACTGATGGTTAAAACTTGCTCCTCCACTCCTAAAGTGCCCTATATTTGATCCTTCACAAATATTTTAAGAAAATATTTTCAAATAATATTTTGTATATTATTTTCACCAATTGAAAATAAATATATCTTAAAATAATTAAAATTTTAAGCAATAATATATTTTAATATTACAATGATAAAAAAAATCTAAAAATTGAAAATTTTCATAATAATTTCTTAAAATAAATAAAATTCCTCATAAAATAAAATTTTAAACTAAATAAAAATTTGATTCCTTACACCAAACATATAATATTTATTTTTTATTATTATGTTTAAGAATAAAATAACATTAGTAATATATATAAACTATAATAAATAAAATAATCATTTAAGCCATTTAAAACATTAAAATAAATATTTTTATTAAAATTTTACTACATTTTAATATTATATTAGTTCTTCTAAATATGTATTTCACACACATTAATTAGAAAGATAAGAAAAAAATTAGATTGTCAATTCCTCTAAAAAATTTAGTAATTTATTTTGATAGATAGAAAAAAGTCATAGAACAAATGGATGGATACATTTGTTTTAAATTTAAATTTATTTTATATGGTCTTTTCTCTTTCATAATATGAAAATAATTTATATATTTTATTTATATTATATTTTAAAAAATTTATTCTTTATAAATTATAAAAATAAATAATTTTATTATATTTTCATTTTATTTAAATATGTACCATGGGCACTAGGCATAAAAGTATAGCGTCAAACTTAGTCATAGCTAAGAATTTTCCCTTATTAATCTATCTACTTAAAAAAAATATTGATGAAAAACAAAAAAGTTACAATTATTAGTTGTCTTGCTCTCTCGTTAGGTTTGTTTTGTTTTGTTGTTTTTTGCAAATGCTTTTGTTTATGCCTTTTTGGTTTGTGGTTGGTTATTGGTCTATGATTTATGTGTCTTCAATGGCAGAATCTAGCCAGTCAAATGTGGATTTATATGAGATGTGTGCCAAAATAACATTAAAAAAAAAAGAGGAAGAAGGATTAGAGGTTACAGAGGAGGAGTTGGCCCTTGGTACTATAGATTATCGCTGGTGCTTGGTGAGCTGCTTTTTTACGAAGTGTAAAGTTTCTTATCATGAAGAATACCATTGCTTCTATTTGGAGGCCAATTAAGGGGGTCTACATTAAAGAGGTTCCATCCTCATTATTGTTATTTTAATTTATTTATGAACTTGATATCGTTAGGGTTATGAAGGGGTCACCATGGACATTTGATTAACATGTGTTGGTGTTAGAGCAGCTAAAGCAAAATGAACAACTTTTACATGTTCCTTTGGTCTATATCCAATTTTGGGTACAAGTTTATGCTTTGCTGTAACACCTCAGCTTAGCCTGAACCAAATCCATATAGAGATCTTTGGGGGGAGATTTTTTATTTCTTTATATTGTTATGCTTATATATATTTATGCATGAAATTGGTATTTATGCATGTTATTTGAATTAGTTCTAG
>CANXYC010348384.1:0-15530 GCA_948193065.1 Aleurites moluccanus | reverse complement strand
ATTATTTATCAATCACAGGTAATTACATCAAGTATATCTTGTAACATGTAAGACAATCAATATCACATAAACACATGGAATAATTCATAAAACACATAAGGCAACAATTCATGCAAATACCCCTAATTCCCCCCCTAAGTTTAAGGCACTAGGGTTTAGGTTTCCAACTAGGGTTCAAGGTTCTAGGGTTAAGGTCTCACTAAGGATATTACAGCGCCGCCGCCGCCGTGGTCCTTAGCGGCATGGCTGAAGAAGGAGGGCGGCAGCAAAAGAGTGGCACGGCGGGCCACGGTAGTACCGCCTAAAGGGGTGGTGGCACCGCCTCCTAGGCAGGGTGTCACCACCCTGGCTTGAGGGTGGTGGCCCGAGTGCATTTCTGAGTCTGTCCGAATGCAAGCTTGGTTCGGGTGAGTGTCGGTTAGCTTGGCATGACTCTGAGGGGTGCAAGAAACCAGTGTTCACATATATTAAAAGTTTAAGTACTAAATTATCAAATGTTTATGGATTATAGATTGTATACTGATAAGAAATTGTAATACTCTAGAAAGTTATAACTCATATGCATGATTTAGTTCTCAGTATGTAGTTCAAAAGTATTGAAATGATAGGAAATAATTTTAGAGACACAATTAGAAAGCGAACTAATTACTTTTTCGAAAATCGGCGGTGTCGAGAACACTGCCGAGAAATTAGTTGTCCGATCAATAGATGAATTTCTGAATTTGACAAGGGGATAAAATATCACCATAATGCATATGTAATTTTGGTAAAAAGAAAGAAGTGAAAAATATTTAGGAACACTGAAAAAGTAACAAATGGCAAAATCGTAAATAAAATGAACTTTAAAGTGAATAGTGAAAATTAGTTCGTCAGAGTTACAAAATGACTCTAGAACCATTTTTATAAATAAGTATAAATTAAAATAAGCTTATTGATTCCCCCACTTTGAAATCTAAATCCTGACAGAATTGTCAGAATAAATTACAGAAGAAGTTTGGGTCAAAACCTAATTACTTGAAAACTTAATGACTAAAATATAATTTGCCATATGATTTTAGTATAAAAGGCAACACTTAGAAAATTTTGCCCATCTTCTTCTTCATTTCTTATCTTGGCCGAAACTCACACACCTCCATTTCCCCATCCATTTTTTCATCTTTTCACCAAATTTCCTTAAGAAAATTGATAGAAAACATAACTATCAACCTAGTTCTACCATTCTCCATCTTTAATTTGCATGGAATCACAAAGGAAACCAAGGAAAAATTGATTGAAGGGTTTATCTAGATCATCATCAAGAGGTAACCAATTTTTTTTTTCAATTTTATGGTTTAGTTAGATGATTTTAAGGTTGAATTGAATGGATTTTAGGTTATATTGCATCAATTGATGCATTTTGGTATAACACCCTAATTTGCCTAACCTATTTGAAGTTGTATGCCTTAGCTATGTTAATTAGAGTTAGTTTATGTTAATTGATGCTAGATTATGTTAATTGGAGGCTATTAGGTAACTAATTGATGGATTATTTGATGTAGAACACAAAGATTGTCAAAGTTACCCATATTGCCTTCTTTGAAGAATTGTGATGGAAATCAAGTTTTCAAAGCAATTGGAAGCTTTAGGTGAGTCTTATATGCATCAAATAATATGCCTAATACATTGGATTGATGATTGGAAACCATATGGAAAAACTCCATTTTGGCCGAACCCGCCATCACTATTCATTACCTTGGTTTTCTTTGATTTTTGCCTTGAATTCCTATGCCAATTTGATCCATTTTATGTTGTTTAATCTTGTTTATATGAGACCTATTGTTTTTTTGCCAATGTGGTTTGTTGTTGATTAAAATGGGCAAGCCAAACTTGCACCGAAACCTAACCTATTGGCTTGCCAATTTGTGCCGACCAAGTGTTTGATTAAATGCCTAGTTATTTTTGTGTTGGCTTATTGCTTTGTATTCCATAGGCCTACCATTTGAATGTCATCGTCGCCAGCGACATTGGCATGCCAATTGGCCTACTGATTTCCTTTGCCGAACCAACCTTTGTTCCATACCTTTGTTGTTTACCATAACCCTTATCATTGATTGTATATTATATATTGCAATGCCATTTGATTTGAAAGATATTGAGTTTAATGCCATTGATGATACCATTGTTGCATAATGGTGTATATTGATATGATATTCACTTGTATTGACCTAAATGTGGTTTGACAAAGCTGCCGCTCCGACAGGGTAGTGGGTACATACTGTCGGCAATGTGAACATTGATATTGATGCCCTAGTTGGGAAGGGTTATTGGTCCCGGCCATAGGACCTGATCAGTCTTATGGTTAATTGATATATGATCGACTGCGTGATTACACATAGTCTACATATTACAGGGCCCTATATTTTTCTTACCATATGATTCCATGCCTTTGATATAACCATTGATATTACTGTCAGTTTCTGATACTGATTCTGTAAACCAACATGATTGATACTATTCCATTGTTCTTTTATCATTATATATATTTATCATTGTTCCATCCTATTTGACTTGCGATGCATATAGATTCACTAAGTATCTTATATACTCACCATTTCTTTGTTTAACCATTTCAGGAGAGGAGTAGATTGCAAAATCCCATCGTCTGTCATCCGAGAATTTCTGCTTGCTGTCATTTGATGTATATATTTTGAATTCTATATTTTGATGTTCATAATCTAGCTTCTCCATAGGGTATGTATGGGTTATCTAGGAAATGAACATGTATATATGTATATGTGACGATATTTGATGATATATGATGAGTATATGGCATGTTAGTATGACTGTTACAGCCAATCGCATTAATTTACAGAAAGGATTATAGAATGACAGAATGAATGGTAACTAAGCAAAATAAATAAATAAATAATGGCTATAGATTATACATGTGATATTGGGTTCTACAGGTGCTGGTCGCCATCGGCATCTCCCGCATCCTAGGACCATCGCAATCCAGAAACGGGTTATGACAGAAGTGGTATCAGAGCTCTAGGTTACAGATAAATAGTACCTAAATTACAGAGGAATAATGACTAAGTTTATAATAGGGTAGAATTAAGTAAACCATGGAGCATAGGATTTCCTTTGTCGTCTTTTACTGTTATCATCTGTTATATGTTAATATTCTGCATTTTTGTGATATTTTGAGTATGTTTCCATTTTTCCAGACAGATTATAGAGATATCCGACGAATGGGACAGAGATACTCGGGAGGCAGAGGTAGCCTCTAATGAATCATTGGTCAGAGCGTTTTCAGTATCAAAGGGTTCGTCCAAATCCTGAAGAACTACAGAGGATACAGAGAGAGGCAGTGATCCCTAGAGGATTAAGATGATGAGGGGGATGATAGAGTTACGCAGGGAATTGGCTGATTTGAGGAAGGAACCTCAGAATATACCGCCATCGCCAGTTTTAGTAGTAGTGCCCCTACCTGTAGTATAAGAGGCAGTGCCAGTTGCACCAGCTCCTGTGCAATCAGTTAGGGTTCCTGGGGAGCCTACTATACAGGGAGGCCATAGAGTTACCGAGGAGGGTGGTGTATCTATGTTTAGCTTTTTGAAGCTAAACCTGTCTGAGTTTAGAGGCGACAGAGGTAGTGACCCTATGGATTTCTTGGAGGAGGTTGAGAAGGTAGTTAGGAGACTACCTTGTTCTGAGTTGAGAGTTGTTGAGTTGGTGGGATTGTTACTAAAAGGGAAGGCGTGGACTTGGTTTTCGAGGAGGATGGAGCCCATGATATTTGGTGAGCACCCACCCTTATGGATTGAGTTTCGACAAGGGCTTATTAATGAGTTTATTACAGAGGGGGTGAAGATCCGTAATCTAGTACGGTTTGAGCAGTTGGAGTAGAGGGATAGATCAGTTGAGGAGTACGCGGAGGAGTTTATCAGATTGAGTAAGTATGCTACTCATATTGTTCCTACAAAGGCTGATCTTATTAGCAGGTTGAGGAGGGGTTTATATGCTGCACTTCACAATACATTATTGGCTACAGAATTTACTTCTCTGACGATAGTTATTAATAAGGCGACACAGATGGAAGAGAAGTATAAGACAAAGAGGGCAAAGAGGGACCAGAAGAGGAAAGGAGGTCCAGGATCTCAGGTTAGGAGGGGGGAGAGCAGCTCCCAACCTAGGCAAACAGAGCCAGTGCCTCAGTTTGATTAGCAATCTTCAGCTAGTAGTCAAAGGAGGAGGGTTCAGAATAGGGGACCACCAGTGGTACGGTCTATACCTACTTATTCACAGGGTTCCTCTAGACCAACGGCACAGATGCTTGGTGTACCTATTTGTGGGTTCTATGGACAGAGGCACGGAAGGGAGTGCCGGTTATAGTCAGGTGCCTGTTTGAAGTGTGGACAATATGGCCATTTCAACAGTTGATGTCCATTATGGGGTAAGCAGTAGCCATTTGCTATAGTTTCTCACGGTACAGATGAGTCAGAACATGGGCAGAGAGGCTTCAGACAGAGGTAGAGGTAGAGGTGGACAGGCTCCCAGTGGTAGTCGAGCCCCAACTGGTAAGGGTCAGGGCAGAGTATTTGTTGTCAATACCCAGGAGGCTCAGAGATCAGACAATGTGGTCACAGGTACTATTCTGATTCAGAATGAGATTGCATATGCTTTATTTGATTTGGGTGCTACTCATTCCTTTGTGTCACCACACTTTGCACCTAAATTGAATAAGGAAAGGAAACTGTTAGATGTACCCTTAGTGATTGCTACTCCTATGGATGAAAGTGTTGATGTGGATTATTACTATCCTGACTGTGTGATTGAGATTGATGATAACATATTGCATGCTGATTTGATTGAGTTGCCCGTATTAGAGTTAGATATTATTTTGGGTATGGACTGGCTTACGAGACATCGGGCAGTTATCGATTGTTATCGGAAGAAGGTCAGGTTTCAGCCTAAGGGGCAGCCAGAGTTTGAGTTTCAGGGTGATATACAGGAGTTCAGGGTTAATCTGGTTTCTGCTAACCAGGCTAGAGGATGATTGGGAAAGGTTGTTCAGCCTATTTGGCACATGTGATAGATGTGCAGAAGTCTTTTGTACAGCTTGACCAGATACCAGAGGTTCAGGAGTTTCCTGAGGAGTTACCAGGATTGTCCCTAGATAGGAAGATTGAGTTTGAGATTGAGGTGCATGCAGGCACTGATCCTATATCCATTCCTCCATACAAAATGGCTCTAGCTAAACTGAAGGAATTGAAGGTGCAGTTATAGGAGCTATAGGATAGAGGGTTTATTAGACCGAGTAGTTCTCCTTGGGGTGCACCGGTACTATTTGTAAAGAAGAAAGATAGGTCTTTAAGGATGTGTATAGACTATAGGCAGCTGAACAAGGTGACAATAAAGAAAAAGTATCCATTGCCTCGGATAGATGACTTATTTATCAGCTGCAGGGTGCTAGCCATTTTTCGAAGATTAATCTGAGGTCTGGGTATCACCAGTTGAAGATTAAGAAGGGTGATGTACCTAAGACTGCTTTTAAGACCCGATATGGGCATTATGAGTTCTTGGTGTTTCTATTCGGGTTGACCAATGCACCGGCTGCATTTATGGATTTGATGAACAGGGTGTTTAGGTCATTTTTAGATAAGTTTGCTATTGTATTCATTGATGACATACTTATTTACTCCAGGAGTGAGGAGGAGCATGTGGAGCATTTGAGGATTATATTGCAGACACTTCGAGAGCATCAGTTGTATGCTAAGCTATCTAAATACCAGTTTTGGCTAACCGAAGTGTGTTTCCTTGGGCATGTGATATACAAGGATGGTATTTAGGTGGATCCTCAGAAGATTGAAGTGGTGGAGAATTGGCCTCAACCTACCAGTGTTTTGGAGGTTCGTAGTTTTCTGGGTATGGCAGGGAACTATAGGAGGTTTGTGAAAGATTTCTCCAGGATTGCAGCTCCGTTAACTAGATTGATACGAAAATAGGAGCGTTATCTGTGGACTGATGAGTGTGAGCGCAATTTCCAGACTTTGAAGTCTTGCCTCACCAGTGCTCCAGTTTTAGCATTACCATCAGAGGGGAGAAATTTATTGTGTATTGTGATGCTTCTCGAATTGGATTGGGGTGTGTACTGATGCAGAACAGGAGAGTGATTGCTTATGCTTCTTATCAGTTAAAGAAGCATGAAGAAAATTATCTGATACATGATCTGGAGATGGTAGCTGTGGTATTTGCATTAAATATTTGGAGGCACTACTTGTATGGATCAAAATGTGAGATATATACTGATCATAAGAGTTTACAATATATATTTCAGCAGAAGGATCTAAATCTTCGGCAGTGCAGATGGGTGGAACTACTTAAGGATTATAACTATGAGATCCTTTATCATTCAGGTAAAGCCAATATAGTGGCGATGCACTGAGCAGGAAGTCCATGGGTAGTTTAGCTTATATCATGGTTGGCAGGAGACCCTTGATCCGAGAGATAAGGGATTTGGCAGATATGGGAGTAGAGTTGGATTTGGGATCCCAAGATCGGAACCAGGCTTTGATAGCCCAATTTCGGTTGAAGTCACTGTTGCTTGATGATATTAAAGTGGCTCAGGATAGGGATCCTTATATACTGAAGCTTAAGGGAGATGTGCAGAATGGCAAGATGACAAAGTTTGTAGTGGAGAATGGTATACTGAAATGTAGGAAGCGTATATGTGTACCTGATATGGATGGGCTACGGGATCAGATTATGAGAGAGGCTCATTACTCAGCATACTGTGTACATCTAGGGATTACCAAAATGAACCATGATCTTAAAGATGTATATTTGTGGCCTGGTATGAAGGGAGATGTAGCACGGTTTGTCTCCAAATGCTTAGCTTGTCAGCAGGTTAAGTTTGAGCATCAGAAGCCATCAGGGTTGCTTCAAGAGATTGAGTTGCCAGAGTGGAAATGGGAGCAGGTTACTATGGATTTTATAATGGGTCTACCGAGGACTACAAGGGTTTATGACTCCATATGGGTGATTGTAGACCGGTTGACAAAATCTGCTCATTTTCTGGAGGTTAAGACCAGTTATACTGCAGCTAAGTATGCACAGTTGTATGTGGATAAGATTGTGCGACTTCATGGAGTTCCTTTGATGATCTTCTCAGATAGGGGTACATAGTTCACTTCACGATTTTGGCAGAAATTTCAGGAGGATATGGGTACCCAGTTACGGTTCAGTACTGCTTTCCATTCGCAGACTGATGGGCTATCGGAGAGGACAATTCAGACTTTAGAGGATATGCTTCGGTTGTGTGTTTTGGATTTCAAAGGTAATTGGGATTATTATCTGCCATTGATTGAGTTCTCTTATAATAACAGTTTCTACTCTTCTATTGGTATGGCTCCATTTGAAGCACTACATGGTAGAAAATATAGATCTCCAGTGTGTTGGGTGGAGCCAGGAGAGAAGCAACTTAAGAGACCAGAGTTAATCAGAGAGACCATGGAGAAGGTGCCTATGATCAGGGATCGGATGAAGACTGTCTTCAGTAGGCAGAAGAGTTATGCTGATCCGAAGAGAAAGGATGTACATTTTGTAGTTGATGATCATGTCTTCCTTAAGGTCTCACCGATGAGGGGCATTATGAGATTTGGGAAGAGAGGAAAGTTGTCATCAAGGATTATAGGCCCATTTGAGATTCTTGAGAAGATAGGTAATATGGCCTATAGATTGGCTCTTCAACCTAATATGAGCCATGTAGATCCGGTTTTCCACATATCGATGCTGTGAAAATATGTGTCTGATCCATCACATATATTGGAGGTACAGAATGTGAGACTCATTGAGGACTTGTCGTATAAGGAGTATCCAGTGGAGATTGTTGATCGACAGGTCAGACAGCTGCGGAATAAGGAGATCCCCATGATAAAAGTGTTCTGGAGATACTAGTCTATGGAGGAGTGCACTTGGGAGAGTGAGCAGGAGATGAGAGGTAGATATCCATTCATGTTCTAGCAGTAAGGTATGCATTTATTTAAATTCAAGGACGAATTTATTTGTAGGGGGTAAAATGTAATACCCTAGAAAGCTATAACTCATATGCATGATTTAGTTCTCAGTATGTAGTTCAAAATTTTTGAAATGACGGAAAATAATTTTAGAGACACAGTTAGAAAGTGAACTAATTACTTTTTCGAAAATCGGCAGTGTTAGGAACACAGCCGAGAAAGCAGGTGTCCGGTCAACAGATGAATTTCTGAATTTGACCAGGGGGTAAAAGATCACCATAATGCATGTATAATTTTGGTAAAAAGAAAGAAGTGAAAAATATTTAGGAACACTGAAAAAGTAACCAATGGAAAAATCGTAAATAAAATGAACTTTAAGGTGAATAGTGAAAATTGGTCCGTCGGAGTTACAGAATGACTTTAGAACCATTTTTATAAATAAATATAAATTAAAATAAGCTTATTGATTTCCCACTTTGAAATCTAAATCCTGACAGAATTGTCAGAATAAATTACAGAAGAAGTTTGGGTCAAAACCTAATTACTTGAAAACTTAAGGACTAAAATATAATTTGCCATATGATTTTAGTATAAAAGGCAACACTTAGAAAATTTTGCCCATCTTCTTCCTCATTTCTTGTCTTGGTCGAAACTCACACACCTTTATTTTCACATCCATTTCTTCATCTTTTCACCAAATTTCCTTAAGAAAATTGATAGAAAACATAACTATCAACTTAGTTCTACCATTCTCCATCTTTAATTTGCTTGGAATCACAAAGGAAACCAAGGAGGAATTGATTGAAGGGTTCAGCTAGATCATCATCAAGAAGTAACCAATTTGTTTGTTCAATTTTATGGTTTAGTTAGATGATTTTAAGGTTGAATTGAATGGGTTTTAGGTTAGATTTCTTCAATTGATGCATTTTGATAGAAAATCCTAATTTGCCTAACCTATTTGAAGTTGTATGCCTTAGCTATGTTAATTAGACTTAGTTTATGTTAATTGATGCTAGATTATGTTAATTGGAGGCTATTAGGTAACTAATTAATGGACTATTTGATGTAGAACACAAAGATTGTCAAAGTTGCCCATATTGCCTTCTTTGAAGAATTGTGATGGAAATCAAGTTTCCAAAGCAATTGGAAGCTTTAGGTGAGTCTTATATGCATCAAATAACATGCCTAATATTGGATTGATGATTGGAAACCATATGGAAAAACTCCATTTTGGTCGAACCCACCATCACTATTCATTACCTTGGTTTTCTTTGATTTTTGCCTAGAATTCCTATGCCAATTTGATTTATTTTACGTTGTTTAATCGTTTTTATATGATATGTATTGTGTTATTGCCAAAATGGTTTGTTGTTGATTGAAATGGGCAAGCCAAACTTGCACCAAAACCTAACCTATTGGCTTGCCAATTTGTGCCCACCAAGTGTTTTATTAAATACCTAGTTATTTTTGCCTTGACCTATTGCTTTGTATTCCATAGACCTACCATTTGAATGCCATCGTTGCCAGCAACATTGGCATACCAATTAGCCTACCGATTTTCTTTGCTGAGCTAACCTTTGTTCCATACCTTTGTTGTTTACTATAACCCTTATCATTGATTGTATATTGTATATTGCAATGCCATTTGATTTGAAAGATATTGAGTTTAATGCCATTGATGATACCATTGTTTCATAATGGTGTCTACTGATATGATATTCACTTGTATTGACTTAAATGTGGTTTGACAGAGCTGCTGCTCCGACAGGGTTGTGGGTACATACTGTCGGTAATGTACACATTGATATTGATGCCTTAGCTGGGAAGGGTTATTGGTCCTGGCCATTAGATCTGATCAGTATTATATGTGATCGACTGTGTGATTACACATAGTCTACGTGTTACAAGGCCCTATATCTGTCTTACCATATGATTTCATGCCTTTGATATGACCATTGATATTCCTGTCAGTTTCTAATACCGATTCTGTAAACCAGCATGATTGATATTGTTCCATTGTTACTTTATCATTATATATATCATTGTTCCATCCTATTTGACTTGCGATGCATATAGATTCACTGAGTATCTTATATACTCACCATTTCTTTGTTTAACCATTTCAGGAGAAGAGTAGATTGCAGAATTCCATCGTCTATCATCCAAAGATTTCTACTTGCTGTCATTTAATGTATATATTCTGAATTCTGTATTTTGATGTTCATGATCTAGCTGCTCCATGGGGTATGTATGGGTTAGCTAGGAAATGAACATGTATATATATATATGTGATGATATTTGATGATATATGATCAATATATGGCATGTTAGTATGACTGTTATAGCCAATCGCATTAATTTACAGAAAGGATTACAGAATGACAGAATGAATGGTAACTAAGCAAAATAAATAATTAATTGATGGTTATAAATTATGCATGTGATACTAGGTTTTACGGATGTCGGTCGCCATTGGCATCTCCCGCATCCTAGGACCGTCGCGATCCAGAAACGGGTCATGACAGAAATGATATGAGAATTATGAAATAGCTCTAATGATTAGAAGACTATGGAATTTGATAATTAGTCTAAGTAAGATGACAAGTGATATAGAGAAAGTATTTACAATAATAATTTGAGATTATTTGAAGTACATATATCGACGTTTACAGTATTTGATGAGAAAATTCAAGGACGAATTTTTTTTTAAGGGGGGTAGAATGTAATACCCTAGGAGATCTTATCTTGAATGCGTGATCTAGTTTTCAGTTTGTGGTTTGAAATTATTGAAATGATTAGAAATAATTTTTGAGATACAGTTAGAATACAAATGAAATATTTTTCCGGAAATCGTCGATGTTAATTACACTGCTGGAAAAATAGCAGTCCGGCTAATTTAAAATTTTTTGACCCAATCTTGGAGGGATTAAATAGGTTAGTTTTATGTGAAATTATGGTGAAAATAAAGAGTTGAAAATATTTTGGAACACTGAAAATAAGAATAATGGCAAAATTATAAATAAAGGCAACTTTATGGGTAATTTTGGAAATCCACTGTCTGGGATCCAGAAATGACCCATAACTATTTTTAAATGATAGAAAAATTTAAAATAAGGTATTTCACTCCCCACACTTGAGGTTAAATATAAACAGAATAGACAAAATGAATTACATAAAGTTTTGGGGTCAAAAATGCACATAAGAAAAATTTGAGGCCAAAAGTGCAATTAAACAAAGTTGTGGGACCCACCCTTTCTAAAAATTATTCAAGGTGGCCGGCCATTATGGTAGAGGAGATGATATTTTTGATAAGAAAATGATTAATTAATTTATTAATTATTGCAAAGGTGCCAAATCACCAAAATTCTAGAAATTTCTATTATTTTTATCTTCAAATTTTTTTGTTGGCTTTTGGTGCATACAAAAGATGATAAGGATATATTGGCTGAATTTTTAAAGAGGAGAACCGAACCAATGGAGGGGAAAAAAACCAAATAAATATATCTTCCAATCTTTCCAAAGAATCAACCAAAAATATATAGGAAATTGAAGAATGAAGAAGTTTTATGAAAAAAATAGGATAGAAAAATTATGTTAAAGCTTTTGGTGGAGCAAAAAAAAGATGAAATTTAAGTTGTGAACTTTTATAAAACTGTCTTAGATAAATATTATATCTAAATTTAGTATTAAATTAATTAATTTTTTATAATGATGAGCATATAATCGTTATAAATTTTATAATTTAAAATTTAGATTTGTGATATTAATTTGAAATTTACTTTTACTTAGAAATGTATAATTAGTTTATTGATTTTAAAGAAAATAATTAATGAGATAGTTAAGTTGATTATTGTTGATTTTAGAGGTACTGAGGGGCAATTGTGATGTATAAATTGATTAAGAGTTACGAGGATCTTATTCTCCCTTTCTAGAATATTTAAACCTATAAAGTTATTTGAGGGGGATACATGGGCAATTTTTGGGTGCAGTCCAATAATTTAAGTTAGAATTGATTGTTATTTATGCTGATGTTGGAGACCTAAGAGGAGTCATTGAGTTATCGTTGGTTAATGTGAATTATTTAGAAGTATTGTTTCTTCTGTTTCAACTGGAAAATATTCTAGTTTTAGGAGTTCTGCCAAAATTTTGGTGTAATAATTAGAGTTATTTAAATATTTTATTCTTTTTCTGAATCGTCAGTTTTAGATTGCTCAATCAAAAGTGCTTGTTGGATTATCATCACATTATGGGTGATACTTTCTAATTTATTTTCCTGTTTTTCATGTATCATGTACATTATTCAGCATTATGACATGTGTATGTTTCATTATAATTCATGCTACATATTATTTGTGGTTTCTTGATGAGAGTGGGATGACACAAGACTACTTAGGATGCAATTATGATTATGATAAGATGAGTATGACTTAATGAGCTATGATTGGTATATGATGGTTTAGGGACTTGCTGATCGCCTAGCGTTGCTGCTAGTAGGGTTGGCATTGCCTGATTTAGTCCAGAGACGATTGGAACCCTATGTTTGGATATAAGATATCGTATTTAGAATTAAAGAGTCAGATACGAAGGATCGACTCTCCAAATTGAGTTTTAGTATGATTTATATGGACTAATTCTCATCCTTATTTGATTATCTAGTTACTTGTTTGTTTGAAATACTGCATAAGCATTTTTCATAATAGAATCATTATGTTGCATCAGGTAATATATTGGTTAGTATCACCCATTATGTTGAGACGCTTATCTTTGTCTTCTATTCCTTAAACGATGTAGATATTTTATTAGACTCAGTTATGTATTTATTTTCATATTTGTTATAATCAATTTAGAACTTTGTATGATTGATTTTTATTGAATTCATTGTCTTTATTTTATTCCTTGAATATTTGAATTATTTTAGTCAAATAATAGTTAAGCTTCCTCAATGATTGATGACTTGTTAAGTGGAAATAGTATTCCTCAATGGGTTGAGGACCTCCAAAGGCAAATTCCCTCTCTCCATTTCTTTAAATAGTATTCACAGTAAAAGATGAAAATAAAAACCACCAAAACAGACTCCACCAGTGAAAAGTATAGCAATTTAAAGAGGCACTGGCTCACTTCATTTCATTAGCTCCGAGACCTACCCAACTTTCATGCCTTAGCAAATTTATTGGCAGGATTGGTGTTCCTTAGTGCAAATCTTACAATCTTTTTTTCGCTAAACCAGAAACCAGTTCCTATATGTGTGCTCAACTTGTTCTAGACTTAGATTCTACTAATCTAAGATCGATTCAGCAAACGAAACCAAATCTGCAAGACCCAAGAGTCCAAAAGCAAATCTGTTCTCTTTGAGGATGTTAGTGTCATCAAAAACCAAGGTAAAGAAAAATAAAGAATTGAAACTTAAAACTTCTGATGTATACAATTAAGTTTTTAAGGGTTTTGTTTTAGTTGTATTCTGTTTGGTTGCTTGAAAAATGGTGAAAATAAAAAAAAAAAAAGAAAAATTGAAGACCTTCCCTCTACTGCTTGCAGCAGCTCCATCTTCACTTTTGAAGCAACATTTCTTTTCTTTTCTTGTGGTTTCTCTGGAAACAAACAAAAAGAAAAGCAGAAAAAAAAAATTATATAAATGATGGGAAAGTTTTTGACAAATGATGGACAACATGTGGTGGTGCAGTTAACAAATGTCGGACCTTTGTTGTAGTTGCCTGATTCAGTTGAGCCCGATTATGTGCTCTGAATTGGATAGATTTGTTAATGAAAAAAATATTAAGTATGAATTCTGAGTTCAGTTAGTGGAATGGTAGTTTTCTTTTATTTTTATGAATTCTGAGTTCAGTTAGTGGAATGGTAGTTTTCTTTTATTTTTAATTTTTTTAAAATTTTTTATCGAAAAAGTATTAAAAAAAATTAAAATGACTAAATAGTTTGATGTAGTAAAAATGCATAGACATGTTCATGAGTTTTCAAAATATAGAAATTCAAATCATATTTAAGATCAAAATACAGATACTAATTTATAAACTACACAATAAAATTTTATAGTATTAGCCCAATTAAGATTAACATATTTCTATGAGGCCTAATGATAATAAGAAGTTAAAAATTCTAGCAGTTTTTAGTTACTATAATTTTATTCCAAAGATAAAGTTAATTAGTTTATTTTATTTAAAATTAAAATTAAGTTAATATATTTTAAATAAATATAATTTCTGAATAGTATTATTGAGGTTTTATGTTGAATATTATCATATTAAAATTAAAGATGTTAATTTTTTAATTATATGTCAACTATATTTATTTTCAACATATAAAAAATGAATATCAAATCATATAATGAATTTTAATTTTTATATTAATATCAAAGAAAACGATCACTAATTTTTTTATTTTTTTTTAATGACAATGGAGTTCACACATTGTGCACTCTTCAAGGCTTCAAGCACTGCAACTGTATGTGCCTATTTAAAAAAAATGTTGGGCTTTCATTCAATTTTTTTTTTATTTTTTTTTTAATTACAAACGAGTTTATTTCACTCATGATACTCCAACTTATAGCTCGCGCACATTATTATCCTTAAACTTTAAAACGTAACACAAAATCCTTAAATTTTTAACTTAATTTCACTGGTAGTCCTTATCCGCCCTAAACTAATGTTATTTCTATTTTAACCCCCAAAAATCCTCTTTTTCTTTCAAAGAAATCCAAAACCCTCCTTTTAGGCTCTGATACCATTCAAGTGAGTCTGCTCTCTCTCTCTCTCTAAGTCTTTTATTCAGAGGCGAAATTACAGAGAACTACTTCTAAAGATCTTTTAAAGGATTTTTCATTTATTTCTGATTTCTTTCAGCTTTTTATACTCGTTGTGA
The DNA here is from genome assembly GCA_948193065.1 of Aleurites moluccanus. NCBI lineage: Eukaryota > Viridiplantae > Streptophyta > Magnoliopsida > Malpighiales > Euphorbiaceae > Aleurites > Aleurites moluccanus. The sequence continues at coordinate 660 of CANXYC010348384.1, read as the reverse complement.
TAACGAGAGCTAGCAATAAGTCCTAAAGGGCCATTGTTCTCAAGGAAAAATTCCTCAAATTCATTTTGCCTAAAAGTCAACTCTTCTAAATTTTTGAATAATTTATCTATAGAATTATCTAGAGAGTCTAAACGATTTATAATAGAATTTAATAACCCTATTACTGAATCCTTGCATACACCGTGATCTAGGTGATGACAATCAGGATAAAAACAACCTAAAGAATTACTGTTCATCCAATAAACGTGCAAAAGCACCAAGTCTTTTTAAATAATGAAAATTATTAAACTCAAGTTCTTGATCTATAAAATTTTTAAGTTCAAAATCTCTTTTATTAGGCCTTTCAAGTCTTTCAATCATTTCTATAGCAACAGGTAATTCTCTTATTCTCTGTTCATAAATAGCAAAGAAAGGATCTTGCAATCTAAGACTGGCACTCAACTCTTCCCTCCTAGCCTGAGTTAAAGTTAGACCTCTAAGCCAATTATTATTAGCAGATCGGTTGGAAGACATAAACGTTTAATTATACAATTAAAACATTTATAAAATACATACCTTTGTAGACTGGGTCCACTAAGCTTCCGCAATAGCTTTAGCTTTCCTTCCAAGCTCGTCACCAGCACTATCTTCAGAGAGATATGGAGGATATGACTTACTGCC